>JASCZW010003218.1:0-36072 GCA_034211315.2 Aedes japonicus | reverse complement strand
AAAAGCAATTGAATGGGTAAAACTTGATCCAGTTTGAAACATTTTCAAAAAATATTTTCATATTCTTCAACCTCGTTTTCCTCGTGATAAGGGGTGATTCAAAAATGACGTCCACTCTTTAGGGGGGGAGGGGGTATCAAATTTGTGACAATATGTGACAGGGGGGGAGGGGGTTATCAAAATGTGACATCCAACAATTTTGCATTTGAAATTTGTCAGCGTTAATACGAAAACAAAGGCGTCTAAAAGTTTTGGGTGTACGGTAAATGAAAATACACATTTTACTTAGTTGTGTGAGTGCATAAAATTTATTTACTGTTCTTATCGTCAATGAGCACGAACCGCATGAGCTGTGCTTCATTCTGAAACTTCGTCGAAGTTTGATTTTGTTGAAAATCCTATTGTGTTGTATTTTGTCGTGCATACCCGCTGTGTAATTAACAAGCCAACCGTGGTGTGTGAATACTGGCAAGATATAAAAAACGAATCCTATTGTGAAGAACTTTTCAAATCGAAAATTAGCACCTTGAAAACGGAAGCTTCGAAACCGAAAGATATACTAAAGGTTTTTAAGCCAGCAGACCTTCTGTTGCGTATGTTTTTCGTCTAATGTAACTGTATATTCTTCAATATTTGTGCTGAACTGTAGATATCAACTTTAAGTTAACATTATTTTAAATAAATTCAACTTTTACTTACAATTTTAATGTGTCTTAATTGATAATAGAATTTAAGCTATCCGATCTAAATTTTAAAGTATTCATAGTGTTACTTTGTGGTCGCTTTTATTCGCTAGAGGTATTGTGTAGACAGACAATCGAAACAACTGTCAAAGTAATGTGGTAGCGTTAGTGCTCAAGGCGGTTGATTTCAAATCGACCCAGTTGGCTTTGGGATGGTACTGAACGACCTGGCCTCTGTCGCTGACAATGACCCATTTGCTTCTACACAGTGGTACTTCCCACCATTTTGACCACTTTTGGTCAATCTTTTAAAAAATTTGGATGTCGTCCGCTGGTTTTATGAATTTTCGAAGCTTTGCTTTGGTTAAAGCCCAAAAAGTCTCGATTGGCCGTGACTCCGTGCAGTTCGGCGGATTCATGTCTTTCGGCACGAAACATACATTTTGACTTTTGTACCATTCTACTTGACTTTCGTGCTGCCTGATCATCAGCAATAATCGCTTCTGGAGACATTCCTCAACGAATTTCTGGGTGTTCATCGTCTCCGTTGTGATGTACGGACTAGATGTTTTACCACACTCGCATATTGCCTGCTAAACCATAACCTTCTTTCCGAATTTTTCGGTCTTTGTCTTCGCTTACAGTACAGAATTGTGGTCCGGGAAGCGTTTTGTAATCTAGTTTCACATCGTCCATTATTATACAACCAGGAATTCTACACAATAACGAATCGTAGAGTTTGCGGGCCTGTAGTTTCACGGACGTGGCCTGTTTTGGGTTTCTTTGGGTTTTTTCTGCTTTCTGTATGTTTTTAGCCCAAGTCTTTCTTTGGCACGCATGACGTTACTCGACGAGGTCCCTAGTTTTTTCGCAACATCCCGAGCGGAAGTCGCTGGTTTTCGCTTGTAGCCATCCCAGATCTTTTTATCGATATCCGGACTAACAGGACCGGATTTCCGACCACTCTTTGGCGCATCTTCAAACGTACACTTTTCTCTATATTTTCGATCCGCAGATCGTACAGCTCCGACGCTTATACTCTCTTCCTTGGCCAATTTTCTTAAGGAGAGTCCGCTCACAGTTCACCATTTGTGCACGATACTTTTTCGGTGTTCCGGAGTAAGACCGCGCATTTTGATAGGTAACACAAAACTGAGCACTTTTTTATGCTTTGTCATTCAGAAATGAGCAAACAAAAGGACGCAGCCAAAACATGTTGAAATATTTCATTATATTCAAAATGACCGTTTAAATAAGGTGTGCTTATACCACAGCCATTCAAGCTTGAATCTCGACTTGTGTAAATTTCCGCAACCGTCAATTTGAAAGGAATCGCTAAATCTAGAGAAAATCGTCAAAAGGTCGAAAGTAACATTTGTAAACAATGACTTAAAACTTAAATTTCCTGGAAATACCAGGTTCCTAACATCTACATCCACTACCAACTGGAGGGTAATAACTCCTTGTATCTATTTTTGGTGCTATTTTGTTGGTGGGACTAAGCACCAAATGTTACTTTCGACCTTTTGACTATTTTGTCTAGAAATGTCAATAAGCATTTAGCAAAAAGCAAATCTGTCAGTTTTGTAGACGATTTGTGGCATATAATTGCACGTCAAAACATCGTGTCAATATCGGGTGGCATGTGGCGAAAGACCGAGTGATATTTTGACATGCTAGCAGATGCCGCAACTTCACCACATTATTAGGCACCTCGACCAAGTGAACTACGTAGCGTTAGTGAAGCAACAGTTGCTTACGCTAGCGCTTGCTAGCGATTTGAAAATTTACACAAAGTTATTGATTAATTTTGCTCTTGCTTAAACGTCTGTCTGTGCTTATACTTTCTGGAATAATCGTTAGTTGCTGAAGACGTTGGTTGATCTTGGTCAGCATGGAGCGTCAGCTGTGCAGAGAGGTGAGGCTATGAATTTGGAGTAACATGTACATTTTTTATAGAAAAAACAGCATTGTTAAAAATAAATACGTACGCGAACAATCTTTTCAGTTAGCATATTCTATTTTGAAAGCAACAAAAATATTATAAATCTTGAAATCTTGATTTTATAGAATATGGGACAGTGCTTAAGGATTGCGGTCAGGAAGAACCTGCTACTTTAAAAAAGTTTATAATTAAGGAATCGAAAAGTGCTTGAAATTTTCTTGGCAATAAAAAATATGATCTAGACTAAGTGTTGCACACAATTTTAACGTTGAGAGAAACTGTCGGGAACTTTGAATAAAACACCATCCTTTGCGAAAAAAAATCAATCAATTTATTATCAACAAGAAATTATGATTTCAGTCCTGTATGGAAATTTCAAAATAGGGTAAAATTATGAAATTCGATAACTGATTGTCTAAGGAAAATATTCTTGTGGTGGAAAGTGCTTTAAATTATCTCAGCAAACTGAAAAATTATGAAATTGCAAATTTTTTACACAAAAATTTCTAGGGCTCAGGAAAATCGAAAAATAACATCGTCTATACCAAAATTGCCCACAAAATTGGAATATTGATTTTTTGAAACCCATGTCAAGGTGCGATCATTTTTTGATCTCCCAGTATGAAATATCAGTGGAATTTCCTAGACTGTTCAATGTAACTCACGAAAATCCTCGATATATTTCAAAAACAAAAAACTCATCGCTTTCAAATTGTATTGTTCTAAATATCAAATTTTGCAATCAAAAACAATTATTTCTGTTGGAATAATCATGATTTCATTTCTTTTTCACTTTCTGATCATATTCTTTTTCGGACTTTTGAGTAATTTCAAGATTTTTCAGTACTTTTTTCTACGAGGCATGATGTTTTGCGCGTCTTCTCTACAAGAAAAATTATGTATGTTTCCATATAATTTTCCATATCTCGAGATCAACATCCAATATCGATATATCAAAATTTGCAATCGCATAAAAGTTGGTTTGATGTTTTTCGCCATACAAACGGTGTTTTTCTGATTGTTCCGAACAATTTTCCTTAACCGTGAAATAATGTTGTGTAAAATATCTTTCCTGAATATTGATTAGAAAATTTCAAGCACTTTTTAAAACTCAATTGATGTTTTACAAAGTTTGCACTGCAAACTTTAATTATTCACCAGAGCGGAACTGAGATCAGTCAATGGTGTTTAAGCCAGATTTTGCCCGATTATGCGGTAACTTTTGCTCAAAAATCTGTTACTTATGCACAAAAGTGAGGAAAAACACCGGTTTCCACATTAGACCCGGGGTTATCTCATACATAGATGTGTAAGTGCATGAGTGTGGTTCATGAGTTATGAATTTTTAAAGTAAGTATTATTGGAAAATCTAAAAATGATATAAACTCAACTAAAACTCCCCATTTCTTAAATTTTATCCATTGTAATCTAGTTAGTTTGATGGTTGTAAAGATGTTAATGTAGCCACTCATACCGATGTGGTCTAGAGAAAATCTACGAATCACCATATTTTAATAAAGCTTTGTTTTTGAATCTTAAAAACTATCGCAACTTTAATATTTACCAAGAGTAATAAAAATATACAATGAAATTATTAATTGAATAGGCATTTCTGAATCATAATCAGTCAAGTTTTTCTTCTACTTTTTAACTAAGATTATTTTAAATTCAAAACTAAAATGTTTCTTAAGTGAGTGCAGTTTAAAAAAATATTTAAAAAACTACGTTTTATACAGAAGAAAAAATGTCGAACAAATATCTTCACTTATCTCTGCCAGTTATTTCCATCAAAACACACTTCCCTTATCCGTGGACAGAAGAACTTTACACATGTAAATGATTCAATTTGAACTAAAATACACGTTATTATTGAAATCGATAAAACCAATATGCATATATCTTTTTTCAGAAGTGTGACGTCCAATGGTGGGGGGGGTTAATCATATTTGTGACAAAGTGTGACAGAGGGGGGAGGGGGTTGAAAAACCTGAAATTTGATGGACGTCATTTTTGAATCACCCCAAGCCAATTGTTAGATAGGTCCTTTTGAAAAGTTGTCCCTCGCGCAAATGTCTCAAAAAGGCATTCTAATCGCCGTGGTAGCGTCCCGGTGGACCGTCAAAAGGGTCTTAGACCGAGGAAAGAAAGGAAAAAATCCGATAACTCTGTTCACCGACGAGAGCATGTTTACTGTCGACTCCGTATTAAATTCCAGAACCAATAGCTATAATAGTTCTCACCCGGTGAAAGACGTGGCCGACGTGCATTTGACTAAACAACCTGCTACCTTTATGGTGTTTAGATTGGTGGCTTCCGATGGCATAAAAATGAACCAGGTGTTCATTTCATAAGGCGACATACTAAACACGGAGGTCTACGTCGGGATTTAAAGTAAGTGTGTTCTTCCGTGACTCAAAGGGCAGTACGGCCCGAAGCCAAATGTTGTATTTCAATAAGATGGCGCTCCGTGCCACACTTTGAACCGCACTCCGATGGGGTTGCAGGAACACCTGCCGTTCTGGGCTAAGGAAATGTGTCCGCCATCCAGCCCTGATTTTTTTTTGTGTTTTTATTAAAGTGGCCTTCAGCCTCCTGGGCTGGTTCGCCAATCCTGCCCTGATCTTAATGCACTGGCTTACTAAGTGTATGCGCTTCATGACTAAGGCCTTTATGATTAACATACATAAAAAAAAAATCAATTTTAACAGACGCGTAAAATTTCCCCTCATTTATTTCCTAGCAAAAGCAAGCAAAAAGCTCGTAAATGTTTGCAATCTTTCATACAACTGAACTGTTTCCTGGCTTAAATTTACATGAAAGATCCCATTAATTTATGACAAATCTGGCATTCCCTTTATGTGGATTAGATAACAAAGAAAAATAAACGTTCCTATCAAACTGTGCAGTTTCAGACTCTCAGAAACATTCTCCTTTTGAATAAATAAAATTAAATCAAAACCGAAATTTTTGTGAATTTGTTTAATTTTTACATTGTTTAACGGTGCAAACATTATCACGCATACGGTCGCTGTATCGATTCATAGGACTCTTTGAGAGGGTTATTTGGGCGTAGAAAAATGGTTAAGTTTATCGTGCAGTTTAATTAATGTATTAGAGATCATATTTATTTTCGATTGCTCCCCATGACGAATTGCACCCCAACTTGACCAAGACTCGGGAAAGCTATCTTAGAATCGAATAAAATTTTGAGTGTACCAAGACTTTGTCTTTCTAAGCAACTTAGCATACCTGTTTTGAAGGGAATATTTTCTCAACTACATGAGACCCTCGGAATGGACAGCCATTTTTGCTGAATCCAAAGATAAGAAGAGAAAGTATTTATAGTTCCGTTAGAGTACGACAGGATGTGAAAATTTAATAGAAGTTGAAATTGAGAGGAGAGCCATTTTGAAAGACAGTGACCAATCAAGCACACTATCTTATACCATGCTACCCCAATGAACGGTAGGCAAGTGGGGGAAGGATAACCCCCTTGACTGGCAAAAGAGTACGCGCTTGATCGTGCTGAAAAAGTGGCACGGAACAGTTCTAGTGATGTGTAAATTTCTGTAGAAATGTTTAAAATATAGACTGTACTCGAGAAAACTGAGACACACAAAAAGGGTCTCCAAAAATTTATTTTCTTCAAACTTTCAGCGAATAAACTACAAAATTTATTTAATTGAAACAACCAACCGGCTTCAATTAGTCCCTATGGTGTCATGTTAATTTTACACCTAAAATACTAGTCATTTCTTAAAACTTAAAACTTAAAACTGTTATCTACGATTAAGTAAATCTGACAAAAACTGCGCCAAAGTGTCTGACGTGGTACATTGAAATTAAATACATTCATTCCGTGATCTATACGATAAAAAGGTAGACTCAGCATCGAATTATTCCTTAATGAACGCAGTCCTACATTCAAGCTGGGGCCGTATTTTGGATCTCGAAACGAACGACTTTTTGTACGAACGCTTGTGAGAAAAAGTTCTTCGTTTCGAGTTCCAAAATGTGGCCCCTGATTTGCTCGAGTATGGTTGGGCAATCCACTCTTCTTTGCAAGGCATCTGCGATAAATAAAGCTCTGGCTCCAGATGAATAACAAACGGAAAGGATCTCTCCAAGGTAATAACCGGAGCGCGAAATGCAGGAATCGGCGTTGGACGGATTCAACGCTTTCAACCCCATTGTTGTAGCTTGGATTCCAAACTGCAGAGCAATATTCAAGGACTGATCGGACCAACGAGGAGTATAATGACTTCAGGCAGTAAACATCGGTAAATTGTTTGGTGATTCTAAGGATAAAATCTAACTTTTTAGAAGTTTTAGCGACCACATGAAAAATATACTGCTTGTATTTTACTCACGAATCCAAAGTTACGCCTAAATCCTTCACATGATTCACCCTTTAAATATTTGTCCCTGACCGATAATAGTTGAAGATAATCGGGTCCTTTTTTCGAGAAAAGGAGATAACTGACCATTTTGTAGCGTTCGCTTCCATTTGGTTAACGATGCAGCAGTCAGCGAAGGCATGAAGCTGACGCTGAAGAGTGTGACAATCGGAAATGGAACAGATACGAAGGTAGAGTTAGAGATCATCAGCATATGATAGTCGAGGTCCCACGATGACAAAATTGACATTGTTGAAGTAGAGCACGAAGATCAACGGTCCTAGATGGCTACCCTAACGTGCCGAATGCCCGCCCTTTGTCCTTGACACCACTCATAACAGATGGGCAGATAAGCATGATTTTCAGTTAGTACCAACCTTCAAAAGATACTTTTATACAGCTGTCGGACCATTAAAGGGTGTACACAGTTAAATTGCATCACTTTGAATAAGCTGTAACATTTCGCCCTTTGGGTTGATTTCAACGCAATTTTGGTTGAAATGACACTGTGTGAGTTTCATTGTGAAATGTGTCGTAGTTTCGAAAATGAAGTCGAAGGAACAGCAAGTGCGCGAGAACATTTTGCCACTTCTTTCGCACCGAGCCATCGGAAAGATGTTGAAAACTCACCAGTCTACAGTGTCTTGTGTCATAAAACGTTTCGGGGAACGTTCAACTGTCGATCGGAAGAAGGTGAGTGGGAGAAAAAGTTTTCCGTACTGTGTGAAGGAAACCCAACTGTTCCGGTCGGGATGTCGCGAAAAAGCTTCACTTGACCAAAAGTTTCGTGCAGAAAACCAAGACACGAGCCGGGCTCCGTTCATTCAAAGCTCAGAAAGCTCCAAACCGCAATTAAAAACATAATAGGACAGCTAAAACACGCGCTGTACAAACAATTGTTGACGAAACCACACTGCTGCATCATGAATGATGAAACACACATAAAAGCGGAGTTTAAACAAATTCCCGGCAACCAGTATGGGCTTTTGGATTTGGTAAAGAATAAAGTGAAATAAAAATACCTAAACCAAGATTATACATTTTATTTTATTCCCGGAATATTTCATGACAATCGGTTGACAGACTTGTTTTTGAGGACGAATTTAGAGTGATGCAATTTAACTGTGGACACCCTTTAGTTTGTGAGATATAGTGTTTTGAGTGTTATTACAACTTTTTTTATTGTGAAAAAATGATGAAAACGGATTTTGAGTTTTTTATGGAAAAAAATACTGTGCAAACCAAACAATGATTTGATATCACCCGGACTTTGCGCCAGCTCAATCAATATTTCTTAGTTAGGACTGCTAAGTTTTTAGTTGGAACTGTTAAGACTTAACGCGAGCAAATTCCTTAAAATTCCACTTAAATCGGGTATCCTTTGATAGATAGGCCTATTTCGTCTGCGACTTACAGGGTTTACCCTCTGAACAACTTTGCTCAAAGTTTGGAATTCTAATTGAACAGGATCATTACATAAACTCAATAAAAAGTTCTCTCTTTTCCATGCCCACTAGCGCCACGAAGTGACAAAATCCCGAAAAATACTTTCCGCCTTCCGAAAGTTCTTGACCTTATGGATAACTTATAGAAAGTATTATCTTTCAAAGTCGTCGGGATCACGATATATAGGTATTGAAAATATTCTGATTTTCATGCGCACTAGTGCCATGTAGTGACTGAATTCCGAACCACACTCTTCAGCTTTCGGAATCTTTGACCTTATGAAGAACTTTGCTGAAGGTTCGAATTTTCTAGGTGGTCGGCATTGCTATATAAAATCTTTAAAAAATGCTCTCGTTTTTCATGCCCACAAGTGGAACTTAGTGATCGCATTCCAAACCATACTCTACATCGCTCAAAGTTTGGACTTCCAAGTTGTTCGGGATCAATAAAAAGTTCTCAAGCCTTTGGACTTTCTAGTTGGTTGGGATCGATCAAAAGTTTTCCATGCCCACTAACGTTAGCATTCAAAAAAATGGACAAAATTTGCCGATTTTTCATGGGTTTACCTTCATCCGCACTGAAGAATTTACCCATTCACCATCAATCATAGTAACCCATGAGTCAGCAGACAAAATTTGACAGCTCTATCAGTTGAACTCTAACCGTGATGGCAAAAACAGTGAAGCAACTCCGTTCAGAAGTGTGTGCGTTCAAAGAACGGCATTCTGCCGCGTCGAAAGCGGACATCGTGCGTCACTTTGTGGACGTCGGATACGCCCGTTCCGGCATCTACAACAACTTGGCACCATTAGACAACAATCAGAGCATCGAAAGAAAGCCCGGTTAAGGACGGCCGACGACCCTGAGCGACAAGAAGCTTCAAAGGATGCTGACGAGGAAGACCGAGGGAAAAGTGGCTACATCGCTTCGTGCGCTTGGCCGGGATGTCGGTTCAACCGGCCAAACAGTGAAAAAGTACCTAACGAACATGAACATACGTGGCAAGAAGCGGAAGCACGTCCACTGATTTCGGAGCTGTGGTACCCAAGTCGGCGAACCCACCCAACGTCCTCCAGCTCCGTTCCATCGAGATTTTCTTGGCCAACCTGAAGCGTAAGATCTACTCCAAAAATTTTGTCTCGAAAACTGAGGAGGAATTGATGAATAAAACGAAGAAAGAACTCAAAAACATGCCTACAGGCATGTTTTCGTCCGCCATGGCGAATGTTCCGGTTAACTGCCAGAAGGTGCCTCGCAAGGGCGTAGAATTTTTTGGCAAGTAAGCTTAAATAATTACCTTCCATGGGAAATTTATCAAAAGCAATTATCTGTCTTACCTTTTTCTATCACCATCCGAAAAAAAAGTCCATTTTTTTTAATGCAAATGTTAGCACCACGTAGAGGCCGAACTCAGAAACATACTTTCCTCCTTTCGAAAGCCTTCAACCTTGAGAAAAACTTTACTGAAAGTTCAAACTTACTAGCCGACCACCTAGTAAGTTATAAACTCGAAAAAAAAAGGTTTCTTTTCCATACTCCCAAGCGCCACGTAATGACTGAGTTCCGTACCATACTCTCTACCTTCTGAAAGGGCTTAATCTTCTGAACAACTTTGCAGAAGGTTCAAATTTTCTAGGTTATCCGTATTTAGAGATATAATATTATGAATTTTCCTCGTTTTAAATGAGTCGATACTTTTTGGGGGTGATGCAATTTTAAAGTGTGTGTAGCAATACTTTTTCTAAGTAGGCCGATAATATTGACTGGAAGTGTATATTATAATTAAAAAGCGTAAAAAATTAATTGGTTCTAAATCCAGAACCCATTAATTCGATTAAAAAAAGAGCATTGACCACTTGATCAGTCGATTCCCGTGACTCGAATTTAACTCGATTTCCCATAGCCTATGTACATTCGAACTCCGATACACAACACTACTCATGTCTCATTCTCCAAAAGAGGACTGCCGACAATGATTATGAATGAATTATTCATTTTTCTTCTTTGCCAACAACGAAAGACATTGTAGTTCAACGTCACAAAACAGAACCAACACTGAACGGTTGTGCGCAAGAAGAGATAAACATAATTAAACAGTCGTTATTATCGGAATGCATCGTCTACTGACCCGCACCAGGCGTTATCAGTCACAATATATTAAACTACGCCAATGGTAATTTAATAAGCAGTTATTTGGTCAGTTCGTAAAATCTGTCGATCGGATCATAATTGGGTCGAGAACTATTCGAAGTTTTCAAACTTGAATAAGAATATTTTATGACATGAGCATGAGCTGTTTTACAATCTTAACATCTTCTTATTAGCGCCGTGTTAACATGTCCTACACAACTTCCAGCTGTACATCTTACACCAGGCGCTTATCTTGTGGACGATTCTTCTCGAAGGAGCAAAGAAGAAATTGACTAACCTTGGACAGTATTTAGCTCCAAAGTTTATCACACTTTACTCGTGCAACAGTGCGCTAACAGTATGCTAGTGTTGGTTACGTTACTTGTTTTTTTTATACGTTCGCAATCGAAGCATGCTACTTTTCTGCATTCCTTCAAGTAGACATTCGTTCGCTGAAGGAAAAGGATATCTACCATTAAATCAAATTATCTCAATTAAAGGGCTTCTCACCTATTTCCCTTCTGTGCTGACAGTGAAAAGCCTTGGAAAACTTACCTCCTAGAATAAGCACCCTTGGTTTTGACATGATAATGCACTTTCGTCGTGTTTTTCCTTATACACTATACTTAAGTAATTAATCCAGATAGGAAAATACTTGTATCACAAATCGCAATTTCAACTCAATGCACCAATTGGATTATGTTATTACAAACATAGAAAAACAAACACGCAAAACAGTATGACAATGTAAAACTAATAATACACTAAACAAATATTCAAAATTAATGTGAACTGTTGATGGCACACGGCGAAAGCGAACGGGAATTTAGGAATGAATGGAGCAAACTGAAGCACTCTCTCCGCTCGTGCGACTAGTAAACGTCTGACGGTCTGACTTATAAGTTATTGCATCTTCTGCTTCGTATGATTCGTCTATGTGCGAGTTTGTCATAGTGTGCAGGGAACTTTTTATGTCAATTTGCCGGCTCCCTTGCATGATTGTCAAACCGTCGTAGCCGCTTGGCGATTAAAACTGCCGCTGCTGAGAGCCGTCGCACTATGGCTCTTATTTTCGGTTTGACTGGCAATAAAACATACCGATTACTGAACTATTCCGAAGGCATTTTTATTATTATCATAGCATGTTATAATTTTGTAGTTTCACAAGTGTACATGCTTATAGCGGTGAAATTTGATGTGGCAGTAGGCTGCACAGATAACATTGAAATGCAAATCAAAGTTTCGTGTTGCAATTCTTCGATACAATAAAATCTCCTGTTGCCTACACGCTCGTTCAGATCTACTCTAAATAGAGTAACTTTCACTCAGTTTCGTATTACCATGCTAAATGTCAAAAACTGAGTAACTTGATATAAGGAAACTGAGTAAATGCTACTCTGATTGTAAAAGCGCTATAATTATATACAATGAAGCTGTCAAAAGCGAAAATAAGTGGTTCAGTCGATCAAGAGTTATCAAGATGGGATGGCTGTATGTTGTAATCAACAATAATTTTCACGTCAAAGTGCCGAATTCATTCCATGACCCAACAAACATCAATGCTGAATAACTGTATGTTCAAACAAATTTGGAGAAATTGTTCAGCTTTTTCTTCTAGTCTCCAAATTCCAGTCTTCTTCTAATTTCTCCAAATTTGTTTGAAGAAGCGGTTATGTTGTGTGACACTGATGTTTGTTGGGGAATACAATCAATCCATAAATTTACAAATTCAAAGTATTTCGACTCTTCCGTTTCGACTGGACAGTTGTCGGAAACAATCAACAATTTCATTAAAATAAAATAAAAAATAAAAATAGATACTGATTAACGTTTACTCAAATTTTGACAAGTGACCTAGTTAATCAGAATTGAGTAACTCTTTAGCTATTCTAATTAGGGTAGTTCCAGTTTTAACAAAACTGAGTCATTTTCTAGTCAGTTTTGTAAAAATACAAACATACGTGACTGAGTAATGTTTACTCTAACTTTGACAGGTTATCTAGTTAATCAAAAATGAGTAAACTTCAATTACAGTCGAAGCTCTTTATAACGACATCTGTTATAGCGACAAATCTCTCTATTACGACATACTCAACGGTCCCTTCAAATTTTCACATAAATTGCTATCGATATAACGACATTTTCGCTATTACGACCATCCTCTGTTACGACGGCACATTGCCTGCAAATTTCATTCTCTATAACGACATCACAACAAAAAAACAAAGCAGCCACTCATCTCGTTTCTATGATAGTGGTATGTTAAAATGGTCAAAATGTATAAGTTTGATAACAAATCTACTGCGATATACATATTTAGATTAAGCAAAACTATTTTAAACCACCAACCAAAAACTAATCTAGTATATCTCAATGAATAGCATAGAATATGTTAAAAAAGACGTTTAATAAAATTAATCCATTAAAAAAGATTTTGTCCACTTGGAGAAGTAAAATTTATCATTGTTCGGCTTCATGATTATCCCACGCGTTAAATTTGTTTCCGTCAATAGTTGATGCCATTTGTGAAAGTGATAACTTGCAAAATGAGTTCACGTACAAGGCAGTCGCTTAGTTTGTAAAACAAATTAGATATCATCAAAAAGTTGAAAAATGGTACCAAAAATAAAGCATTAGCATACTGCTACAAAAATGAAAAATGTCATGGAGGAAAATATTCGAAGGAGCGTATAACCCTTGCCATTGCAACGAATATGTCAGGAACAGAAAAATCAGAGCTTCTAGTAATAGGAAAAAGTGCCAAGCCTAGATGCTTCAAAAACGTCAAAAACTTGCCAGTTACTTATAAAAACAACCAAAAGGCTTGGATGGTTCGTCCTTTATTTGAAGAATGGGTATTAGCATTAGATGCAAGAATGAGAAAGGAGGACAGAGAGATTATACTGTTTGTAGATAACTGTCCAAGTCACCCAAAAATTCAATCAAACCTGATAAATGTTTAGCTTCAATTCTTTCCTCCAAATATGACATCAGTGCTTCAGCCGCTTGATCTAGGAATTATCAAATGTTTGAAAGTTCATTACCGGAACAAATTAGTTAAGAAACAGCTGGATGCTATGGAGAATCGAAAGGCATTTGGAATCGAATTATTGCAATGTATTTATATGGTGAGCGATGCTTGGTGTAATAATGTTAAACAATCAACCATAGTTAATTGTTTTGTAAAAGCTGGGTTTGTTAAGTACAACGAGATAATACAAATCAACGAAAATGACTTGAGCACCGACGACGTAGATTTTGAGGCCAATTTTGAAAAGCTGCCAGGGCTAGGATTCGAATCATTTGAAGGTAAACTTGATCATTAGTTTTAATTTTCATTTTATAGTTATTTTAAAATATTGAATGTTACAGATTTCGCAACGTATGACGACGATCTTTGCTCAGACGACTTACTGATTGTTGATGACATAGTTCGAATTGTTAATGGGGAAGAATCATCTTATCAGAATGGAGAGGAGCTTGAAGAAACAATCAACGACAATTCAATTGTGACTCCATCCCACGCTCAGCTGTCAGATGCTTTTGATGTTATTTACGCAGCATTGCTGACAAAAGATAGTGCTGAGAAAGACAGCTTTTCGTAGTTTTTTGAGCTTAAGATTCAATTGTTGGACAACGAATAATTATAACATATATCTCAAAGCAAAATTTTATTTATGATTATGAAGAGATCTGTGAAATATATTCAAAAGTAATGTTAATATCAATTTGGTTATGAATATATCCGATTGCACATACTAAGCTTAAATTCAAAATTAAGATGAACAATCAACTTAAAAATTAAAAGCTACATAAATATTGCAAATCTTGAGTGGATTTCGTCGATTTCAAAGAGATTCATACCTAGGGAAACACCTTGACTCGGTTCATCTCTTTATAGTGACATTAGATATAATTATAACGACATAATTTTATATGAGATCTCTCATAGTAACGATTATCCTTTGTGATGTTGTTATAACGAGCTCGACTGTAACATTTTTATCGCACGACAATTACATCTTGAAACAAAATTATTTGCTTCCATGCTATAGGCTTTTGAGTTGAAAATTCTGCTGGGTCTTATCTGCAAAATAAACCTCTTGATTTAAAAGGGGAATTCTCTATCTAATGCAAATAGTATATTTTTATTTTTATCACACGACACTTTCTCGTTGACAGTTTATTTTAATAGAAATTATTTATTGCGTATTTTCAACAGATGTCATGTGTTTCGATTTGACAGTTCGCACAATTCGTCGGAAAGTTTCAACTTTTAAATGGTTCAAGCAGGAAAATTTTGATTTGACGGTTTGAACGGTTTTGCTGTGAAAGCAAACCGCTTTCTACGAAAAAGAACCAACGCAACTTTTCAATTTTAGCAATGGTTTTTAATTCTACCAATCATAATTCTTTGTGTATCGTATTATGATTATTTCTATAAGAAATCAGTATGAATTTCATAAATTAATTTTATGAAATATAATGATGCCGAAAAAATAAAAAATATGGAGCAACCTGCACAGAAAAAAATCTTGTAGTAAAAACTACAATTTTACCCGACTATGCCTATCTTCAAAACAACCACGAACTTTCAGTCAAATTTACTACGTTTATGGTAAACCCTTCACATTTAGGGTATATTTAGCAGACCTCATGTTGATATCAACCGCACCATGGTTGATCTAATCAAAAGTAATAAAATCAACGCATTGGTCAGGTGAAAATTGTTGGTGTTGCGCTTAGTTCAACCCACGGAACGGTTGTTTTACTGCAGTTTTTTGCGTGTCTGAACCTGAACGCTGAAGCAATCAGTGACGGCTCACCATATATACTGCAAACTGTATTGTAAGTCAGCGCGCGCAAGACACCATCGTGTGAAATGAAAAACTGTTCATAATGTTCAACAGATTCATAGCACCAGTTCAACCATGGTGTCCTTAAGACGATTGGATGAGCATCTTCAAAACGTCAAAATTGTCAATTGACATAATAATAAATCAACATGTGTGGTATGTTGAACTCACCAGTACAAAACTTCATGTTCAAATATGTCAGGTGAAATTGTTATGTCAAAATAATCATCTCGAAATGTACCTGCACGGTTTTATTTTTGCGTGTAAAGCGTCGGGATCGTGTTCGAAATAAATTGCTTTTTCTATACTAAACCTATGTTAAATTTGACGACGATACGTCCGAGGTGGAGTAGCGAGCGGATCAGCGAAACCAGTTTCGGATTTGTGCGGTGAAATAAAAACAAGCAAGCTAACTTTAAAGGATTTAATTCTGCACGAACTTTTGTCTTGTCGACCTGCGACTAGTCAAGTAGCCGGCCCAGTCGGCGTCCGAAAAGCCCAGCAACTCTTGACTTTCGCCCCCAAACGTAGACTACAGCTGATTGTCCTTTCAGATATCGCATCACTCTTTTTCGCCGCCACCCAGCCTGCCTGGGGTGCGGCAAATTTCCTTCCAAGAATGGCCGCGCTGTTAGCGATATCCGCGAGCTAGCACGGACAGGTACAAAAAGATCGACGACATCGGCGCTTGGTAGCATCCCAGCAACTCACTGTTATCGTCCGTTTTGACGTAGTTCGGATCCATCGACGTCTTTGTCAGCTTTGCCTCGCTCATACCATGTTCTTCGAGTAGGCGGTTGATGTAGGTCTGCAGCCGGATTGCGTACACATCCTTTTCACGACAAATTTCCATGCCAAGAAAGTGGCGAACGTCCCCGAGGCAGGTAACCTCGAATTCCTTCTTTAATTCATCCGTTACCGCGTCTAATTCACCGGAGCACGCCGAGGCAAGAAGCATGTCGTCAACGTATACGAGTAAGAACACCTTGGTACCACCACAATCCCGCACATATAGACAAGGGTCGGCCGTTGATTGCTTGAACTGCAGTTTGGTCAGCACACCGTGTAGCCGCTTGTGCCAGCATCGCGCTGAATGGCGCAACCCGTAAATGCTCCTGTTGAGCTTGCAGGCATTGTCTTCCTTGCCTGGTACTGCGAGCCCTGGCGGCTGGCACATGTAGACCTCTTCCTCCAAGAAACCATAGAGGTAGGCCGTCTTGATGTCAAGATGTCTTACCGCCATCTTCCAGTTGGATGCAACAGCCAACAGTGTACGAAACGTTGCATACCGCGTGACCGAAGCGAACGCGTCCTCGAAATCTTCGCCCACCTTCTGGGAAAATCCCTAGGCGATGACTCGCGCCTTATGCTGTTGATCGGTTCATCCGAAGCACATGCCATGTTCCCGATGGCGTAATCGAGAACGAAGTCATCTAGCTTACGTGGTGCTACACCACGCGTCTGCCGCTGCGAACGACGAACAGGTTCCGCCTGAACAGGTTCTTCTTCGTCGCCTTTGCTTCTACTTCCAGGATAGGGTGCTTCTCATCTTCGAGCTTCAGTGGATCTGTCTCCTCCTCAGCGGTTGCTCTCTGCCTTCCGCTGGTGCCAGCCTTCAACGGAATATCGGCCGACTATGTACCATTCCCCAGCTCGACGAAACGTACGTCGTGACTGAGGGTGATAAGATCAGTATCAAAATCCACAAACCTGTAGGCTTTATGGTCCATCGAATAACCCACGAAACGGAGTTTCTTCGACTTGCTGTCCATCTTTCCCCGCTTCTGATCCGGCACGTGAACATAGGCCTCTGTACCGAAGACGTGCAGGTGCGAGAGATCCGGCTTGCTTCCTCACCACAGCTCGTAGGGAGTCGTTGGTAAACTTCTCGAAGGCAAACGATTTTGTAAATAGGTTGCGGTCAGCACCACCTCTCCCCAGTAGCACTTATCCATGCCAGAATCAATTAACATACATGTGGCCATCTCCGTGATGGACCGATTCTTTCTCTCAGCTACACCGTTTTGCTGGGGAGTGTACGGTGTCGTGTACTGTGGCAAGATTCCCTCGGCGCGATAGAAGCTCTTCAGCTGATTGTTGCAAAATTCACCCCCTTCGTCAGAACGAATAGTTCCAGGCTTCCGGCCGAACATATTGTGCGTCCATCGATCGTAATCCATTATGGTCTGTGCTGCCTCTGATTTGTGCTTCAACAAATAAGTCACCGTGAAGCGGCTATAGTCGTCAATCAAGTGCATGACGTATCGATTGCCGCTCGGGGTCGTGGTTTTCATCGGCCCACATAAATCGGTATGCACGATATCGAGAATTCGTTTGGATTTACGCTCCGTTACCGGGGAAAAAGGCTGCCTAGCGGATTTTCCCTCGAGACAACATTCACAAACAAGTCGCATGCCACAGTCACCTACCTTGATGCCAGTTGCTAGGTTTTCTTTGAAGAGTCGCTCAGCCGCTGCCCAGTCCCTGTGGCCGAATCTCCGGTGCCACTGATGCTGGCAGTTCTCATGATGTCACCAGCTGCAGCCTTGTTGGAAGTTTCCACTGTGCGAAGGTAGTACAGACCACCGTAGCGATAACCTGTTGCCACGATGTATCCATTTGCAATCCGACAGCCCTCACCGTCGAAACTCACTGCAAGTTTCTTTTCCGCTAACTTGGCCACTGATATCAGGCTTGTCGACAGTCCCGGAACGAACTTCACACTCTTCATGTCAATATTCACCAGATTACCCGAACCGTCCAAACCATTAATCACTCCACTGCCATCTCCAAGGATCTTCGTCTTTTGTCCGTCAGCGAGTGTAATAAAACCGCCGGAGAATTCACTCAGCGTGCCGAAAAATTCACGATTGTTGGTCATGTGGGTAGAAGCCCCACTGTCAATGACTCACGATGACGAACGCACACTGTCACTGCCGGTAAAGGCCACACTTCTTCCTTCGCCTTGAGCGGCTTTTGCTTTGGGACCTTGTTTTTCTTCTTTGTCCGCACCTTCTGCCTTTTGCGCCTTCAACTTTCGACAATCGCGCTGCAGATGACCCGGACGCTTGCAAAAGTGACACACGCGAGACTATTTCGGTTCGTTGTCGACCAACTGCATAGCTTTTTCCGATTTCGAGCCGGCACTAAATCCGTCGCGCTCCAAACGACGATGATATACGTCCGTCAGTTTGGATTTGACGATATCGAGCGAAATATCATCATCTTCACGACACTCCAAAGCAGAAACAATGCCATCAAACGAAGGAGGCAGGCTTCTCAGCAGCATACACACTTTCGTATCCTTGTCCAGCTCCGTACCGGCCGCATCCAAACGGTCGAACAGTTCGTCTATCTCGCGTAAATATTCTTCCAAATTTCCGCGCACGGGGAAGTTTACCGCGCACACCTTTTTCAGCAGCGAAACCCGTACCGACCGTGTCGTCTTTTGGTGGTACGATTTCAACGCGTTAAATACTTCGTGGGCACTAGCACAGTTTTTGATGAGCGACAGCTAGCTGTCTTCGAACAGCAGCACCAAAGTGGCCTTCGCCTTACGATCGGCGGATTTCCACTCATCCTCCAGTTCTTCTTCCGGGGGAAGGGTTCACTCACTACATCCCACAAGTTTTCTCGTTGTAGTAGCAACTCGATGCGCACCTTCCATGTTCGCCAATTCGTGCCATTCAACTTGGCAAAGGCAAACCGTGAATCAGCCATTCACTTTTCGACCGGACAATTTCTTCCGCGATTTCTCAAATCCTACTGTTTCCTGGGCCATAACCTGACGACGCTACGTCCGAGGTGGAGTAGCGAGCGGATCAGTGAAACCAGTTTCGGATTTGTGCGGTGAAATAAAAACACGCGAGCTAACTTTAAAGGATTTAATTCGCTTTTGTTAATGATGATAAACGTCACATACCTGGGGGCATGACGATGCTGTATCCAGTTTACTCACCCGGGGGGTGCTTGGATGTACCACGCAGTCGGTAGGAGGTAATCATCGCTCCTCACAAAATTCCGTTTACTGAAACGGAGAAGTAAAGAATTGAAAATATGTTTACTGTCTCGATCGAAGAATTTCTCGCGTACTAATTGCTTTTTTGCGTTATTTTTTGTTGTGTACCGTCTAATAAACACTCCGTTTATCTGTTGCGGCTAGTCTACACGGAGTAAAAAAAATCATCAGTGAGAAGTTAAGATCACCGTGAAAATCTTAATATTGAATTTATCATGAGTTCAGCTTGTGACAAGTGCGCTAAACCTGTCAAAGGTTCTTGTATGGCCTTTTGTAACCGGATGATTCATCTGAAATGCTCAAGTATAAAGCTGAACAAAGCCTTCGTGAACGTAATCCATTCAAGCCCGAACTTGTTTTGGATGTGCGATGAGTGCGTTAAATTGATAAAATGTGCAAGATTTAAATCAGCAATCTCGTCTTATTGTGATCAAATCTATTACTGAGAAACAGGAGATCGCCAATGCCGAAATCAGAAACTAAATGGCGAAGCAAGGTGAGCTAATTGCCCAGCTTTCGGGCCATCCAATCCGGCAATTATGGATCCCAGAAATCACTCTCGTCAACCACCTTTAAAACGGCGTCGTGAAGACGGCTTATCAAGCAGTAGACCTCTTAATGGTGGTTTCTAAAGTGGTTACTGATTCCACAGTGCTTGCCGTTCCTGAGCCTGTTGAGATGTTCTGGCTGTACTTATCTCGCATACACCCTAGTGTGAAACCGGATGTTATCGAAAAAGCCGTACGAACTCATATCATACAAAGTCAGAATGGACCCAAAACTACGCGAAGTCGCACTGAATCCGGATTCATGGCCGAGAGGTATTCTGTTCCGTGAATTTGTAGATAATGGTCCAAAAAACTCACGGTTACCTCGTCTGGATACGCCGTCCATCGTAATCTCTCCTCTGGGTTCGTCCCAATTTTCCACTCCGATCTCCGGACTGGATCCAGCATGCTGAGATCTGATTGTTTGTTAGATCATCGTGAACCAGAACGCACTGCCTGTCGCACTATGGGAAACCCTAAGCCACCTGACCCAGTCGCGCTTGGCGTTTGCTGTGATCAAAATGACGTTGTTTCCTGCCTTCAGAGTCGTTCTGGTCTTGCGGTCAGGATTGGTAGTGGGGATTCCCAACTACCACTTTCAAGGAAAGTATGCTTCTGTTAGTATCAATTCTTTGCTTGATCTGCTTCCGTGTTCCAGCGCTGCCTCCAACACCAATTTCAACATTTCTATTGCTTCTGATCGAAGTGATCATACTAATGAAAATAGCCTTCATCGACCTTGTTCTACACCGGGACGCACACTTGCCTCATGCTCTAAGGAAGTTCCCATCCCTCTTATCGCAGTCGAGCCTCTCCCGCCAGCAATCAACAGCCGTCCCGGCCCTGTCTCCGAACTTCTACTATAGGCAAGTACTCTGTGAATTCGAACAATTCGTTGCCTGATTCGTTCGTCGTTTCCAGTTCATCTTCTAGTTAGCTTCGATCAACGTTTGCAAGCAGGATACCGGGACGAACAATTGCCGCTAGTCTTGAGGAAGCCCCTATTTCGCTCAACGCTGTTGAGCCCTACCTGCCAGCGACCAGCAGCCGTCCCGGTCCTGCGGTTGAGTTGGGAGACGGGGTCTTCCAGATTCCAAGTAACGGCAAGTATGGTCAACAAACGGACACTTCCCGCTCTGATGGTATTTCCTTTCCCAGTGCTACAAACCTTGAACGTCGGAATTCGGACCTTGTAATCTACTACCAGAATGTTGGCGGAATGAACGGCCTTATTGATGATTATCGGTTAGCGTTCATGGATCATTGCTACGACATTATAGTCTTAACCGAGACATGGCTGGATTCTAGGACTGTTTCTAGTTATGTTTTTGGAGATGGTTACGAAGTTTTCCGCTGTGATCGGAACATAAACAACAGTAGGAAATTGACCGGCGGTGGTGTTCTCGTTGCAATTAGTGTCAGGTTGAAAGCAAGTGCAGTTGAAGACGATTCCTGGATCACCGTAGAACAAGTTTGGGTAGCAATTCAGCTTCGAGGCCGTAATCTATTCCTTTGTGCGATGTACATTCCTCCGGATCTAACTCGAAATTTAGACCTAATTGATGCGCACTGCCGATCTGTTTCTGATATTTCGAATACGGTTGCCCTCCATGATTATTTTGCCCTGAAATGATTATTTTGGGAGACTTCAACCTAGCGGGCATTGCATGGACTCCAACTCACAGCGGCTTCCTCCGTCCCGACCATGAACGTTCCTCTTTCCACGCAGGGGCTATTCAGCTTCTGGACAGCTACAGTACCGCAACTCTATCCCAAGTTAATAACGTGGTGAATGAGAATAATCGCTCTCTAGATCTCTGCTTCGTGAGTGGCCGAGATATTGCTCCCGTCATCTCTACAGCTCCCGTGCCTCTAGTTAAGGATGTCCCTCACCATCCTTCTCTAATAGTTGCTGTCGAGGACGTTGTAGCTCGAGACTTCGTCGACACTCCTGCTACTGTGTCATATGACTTTTTTTTCCAACGAAATTTTTTTTTCCACGAAAAATGGTGAATCCTGAAGATACCCAAAATGGATCTGGATCAAACTCGAATCAAGCTGGACAGTTGAGACGCCCAGGAGGATCAGTATCCTTGCCAGTGCGAGAAGTTCTTCGAGGATCGGAAAACTACAGTTCTTGGTCTTTCGCCACCAAGATGGTCCTTGTCAAGGAGCGGACCTGGAGTGCAGTGAAGGAGGGAGCTAAAGGTGAACCGGCGGTGAGCGATGATATCTCCGAGCAAGCGTTGGCGACCATATGTCTCAGCATTGATTCAAGCATCTATGGACTAGTGAGGGATGCCAAGATTGCAAAGGAAGCATGGGACAATCTTCGGAACACGTATGAACACAGTGGATCAACTAGGAAGATTGGTCTGCTAAGGAAGCTTACAGGTATTCGGTTAGCCGGAGCTGAGCGTGACGAGGACTTTATCTGCCAGACGACTCAGCTGTATGTGAATGAGTTGTTCACGACTAGTTATCAGTTGGCGGAAGTTGGATTTAGAGGTTGATGATGCTTGGCTGGCTAGTTTATTAATGAAAGGCCTGCCGAAGCAATATGATCCAATGATCCTCGGAGTCATCTGGAATCAACCTAACTGCGGATATCGTCAAAGCAAAGATATTGCAAGATGTGAAGATATCAAGCGAGATGAAGCCAGGTCAAGAAGCGTTTCTCAGCAAGTCCAAATTGACTCCGAAGACCAGCAGCGAGAAATCTAGCGTCAAGTGTTACCGGTGCAATAAAATGGGTCACTGTGCATCTCAGTGTTCCAATCAAGCTATTGAGAAGAAGAAAGAGAAGCATACCAAGAACAGTGGCCATGCTGCATTCTTCGCAGCATTCAACGCATGTCAGATGTCATCAACGGCAGAAGAAGACTGGATCTTTGATTCTGGAGCAACTGCTCATTTATGCCGGAACAGAAATATTCTAGCGGATGTGCAGGATGTATCATCAAGCATCAAAAAGCCGTACGAACTCATATCATACAAAGTCAGAATGGACCCAAAACTACGCGAAGTCACACTGAATCCGGATTCATGGCCGAGAGGTATTCTGTTCCGTGAATTTGTAGATAATGGTCCAAAAAACTCACGGTTACCTCGTCTGGATACGCCGTCCATCGTAATCTCTCCTCTGGGTTCGTCCCAATTTTCCACTCCGATCTCCGGACTGGATCCAGCATGCTGAGATCTGATTGTTTGTTAGATCATCGTGAACCAGGAACGCACTGCCTGTCGCACTATGGGAAACCTAAGCCACCTGACCCAGTCGCGCTTGGCGTTTGCTGTGATCAAAATGACGTTGTTTCCTGCCTTCAGAGTCGTTCTGGTCTTGCGGTCGGGATTGGTGAGTGGGGATTCCCAACTACCACTTCAAGGAAAGTATGCTTCTGTTAGTATCAATTCTTTGCTTGATCTGCTTCCGTGTTCCAGCGCTGCCTCCAACACCAATTTCAACATTTCTATTGCTTCTGATCGAAGTGATCATACTAATGAAAATAGCCTTCATCGACCTGTGTTCTACACCGGGACGCACACTTGCCTCATGCTCTAGGGAAGTTCCCATCCCTCTCATCGCAGATCGAGCCTCTCCGCCAGCAATCAACAGCCGTCCCGGCCCTGTCTCCGAACTTCTACTATAGGCAAGTACTCTGTGAATTCGAACAATTCGTTGCCTGATTCGTTCGTCGTTTCCAGTTCATCTTCTAGTTAGTTTCGATCAACGTTTGCAAGCAGGATACCGGGACGAACAATTGCCGCTAGTCTTGAGGAAGCCCCTATTTCGCTCAACGCTGTTGAGCCCTACCTACCAGTGACCAGCAGCGCGTCCCGGTCCTGCGGTTGAGTTGGGAGACAGGGTCTTCCAGATTCAAGTAACGGCAAGTATGGTCAACAAGCGGACACTTCCCGCTCTGATGGTATTTCCTTTCCCAGTGCTACAAACCTTGAACGTCGGAATTCGGACCTTGTAGTCTACTACCAGAATGTTGGCGGAATGAACGGCCTTATTGATGATTATTGGTTAGCGTTCATGGATTATTGCTACGACATTATAGTCTTAACCGAGACATGGTTGGATTCTAGGACTGTTTCTAGTTATGTTTTTGGAGATGGTTACGAAGTTTTCCGCTGTGATCGGAACATAAACAACAGTAGGAAATTGACCGGCGGTGGTGTTCTCGTTGCAATTAGTGTCAGGTTGAAAGCAAGTGCGAGTTGAAGACGATTCCTGGATCACCGTAGAAATAAGTTTGGGTAGCAATTCAGCTTCGAGGCCGTAATCTATTCCTTTGTGCGATAGTACATTCCCTCCGGATCTAACTCGAAATTTAGACCTAATTGATGCGCACTGCCGATCTGTTTCTGATATTTCGAATACGGTTGCCCTCCATGATTATTTTGCCCTGAAATGATTATTTTGGGAGACTTCAACCTAGCGGGCATTGCATGGACTCCGACTCACAGCGGCTTCCTCCGTTCCGACCATGAACGTTCTTCTTTCCACGCAGGGGCTATTCAGCTTCTGGGCGGCTACAGTACCGCAACTCTGTCCCAAGTTAATAACGTGGTGAATGAGAATAATCGCTCTCTGAGATCTCTGCTTCGTGGGTGGCCGAGATATTGCTCCCGTCATCTCTACAGCTCCGTGCCTCCTAGTTAGGGATGTCCCTCACTATCCTTCTTTAATCGTTGCTGTCGAGGACGTTGTAGCTCGACTTCGTTGACACTCCTGATACTGTGTCATATGACTTTTTTTTTCCAACGAAAATGTTTTCTTCCACGAAAAATGGTGAATCCTGAAGATACCCAAAATGGATCTGGATCAAACTCGAATCAAGCTGGACAGTTGAGACGCCCAGGAGGATCAGTATCCTTGCCAGTGCGAGAAGTTCTTCGAGGATCGGAAAACTACAGTTCTTGGTCTTTCGCCACCAAGATGGTCCTTGTCAAGGAGCGGACCTGGAGTGCAGTGAAGGAGGGAGCTAAAGGTGAACCGGCGGTGAGCGATGATATCTCCGAGCAAGCGTTGGCGACCATATGTCTCAGCATTGATTCAAGCGTCTATGGACTAGTGAGGGATGCCAAGAGTGCAAAGGAAGCGTGGGACAATCTTCGGAACACGTATGAACACAGTGGATCAACTAGGAAGATTGGTCTGCTAAGGAAGCTCACAGGCATTCGGTTAGCCGGAGCTGAGCGTGACGAGGACATTATCTGCCAGACGACTCAGCAGTATGTGAATGAGTTGTTCACGACTAGTTATCAGTTGGCGGAAGTTGGATTTAGAGGTTGATGATGCTTGGCTGGCTAGTTTATTAATGAAAGGCCTGCCGAAGCAATATGATCCAATGATCCTCGGCCTGGAGTCATCTGGAATCAACCTAACGGCGGATATCGTCAAAGCAAAGATATTGCAAGATGTGAAGATATCAAGCGAGATGAAGCCAGGTCAAGAAGCGTTTCTCAGCAAGTCCAAATTGACTCCGAAGACCAGCAGCGAGAAATCTAGCGTCAAGTGCTACCGGTGCAAGAAAATGGGTCACTATGCATCTCAGTGTTCCAATCAAGCTATTGAGAAGAAGAAAGAGAAGCATACCAAGAACAGTGGCCATGCTGCATTCTTCGCAGCATTTAACGCATGTCAGATGTCATCAACGGCAGATGAAGACTGGATCTTTGATTCTGGAGCAACTGCTCATTTATGCCGGAACAGAAATATTCTAGCGGATGTGCAGGATGTATCATCAAGCATCAATGTGGCCAACAGTGCAGTGGTACCGGTGGTTGCCAAAGGATTGGTGAACATATCGGCGAATATCGGAGCAGAAACCTGTGAAATATCGATGAACGACGTTTTATGCGTACCGGATCTGGCAGTGAATTTATTGTCGGTGAGTAGAATGTGCCAGAAGGGCTACAGTGTTACGTTTACGAGTAAAGCGTGTAAGGTGGTCAGTCCGACAAACGAAGTAGCAGCAATTGGACAAGAAACTGGCGGTTTGTACAAGTTGATGAAAGCAGGCGGTCCATCAGCGAATATGATTTGCAAGACGGAGGACAGCTTTAAGCTTTGGCATCGGAGGTTATGCCATATGTCGGTGGGATGCATGAAGCGACTTGGTGGTATGGCGAGTGGATTTGAATTCAGTGTGGCTGGTTCTACGCAGTGTGTACCATGCATACAAGGCAAGCATCATCGACAACCGTTTTATTCAAAGGGACGACGTGAAGACCGTGTGTTGGAGTTAGTTCATTCCGATCTTTGCGGACCCATGGAGACGGCATCATTAGGAGGAAATCGCTATTTTTTAACGTTTATTGATGACGCAAGCAGGAAGGCGTTCGTGTATTTCCTGAAATCAAAAACGGAAGTATTAGAAGCATTTCGAAATTTCAAAAATTTCGCCGAGAACCAGACAGGTGAGAAAATCAAACGTCTCAGATCGGATAATGGGAAGGAATACGTAAATCATCAAATGAAACAATTCCTTCGTCGGTCTGGCATTCATCATGAAACTTCCGTTCCATACAACCCGGAGCAGAACGGGTTAGCAGAACGTATGAACCGGACAATTGTAGAAAAAGCGAGAAGTATGCTGTGTGATGCTAATTTGGAGAAGCGTTATTGGGCTGAAGCGGTTGCAACGGCATCGTATGTGATCAATCGATCGCCTACCAAAGGTTTGCCAGTCACGCCTGAAGAAACGTTTACCCGACGAAGACCAGATCTCAGCGCATCTTCGCGTGTTTGGAGCAAAAGTAATGTTTCACGTACCAAAAGAAAAGAGACAGAAGTGGGATGCAAAGTCTGCACCAGGAATTTTCATGGGGTACAGCAGTAGTTCGAAAGCGTATCGAGTATACAGTTCCAAGATAAAGAACATTGTTATTAGCCGAGACGTTATATTCTTGGATGAAAGCTTCATTAATCAAGTTCCTGAGTTCCGGGAATCGAGTTCAGAAGTTGATCCTGTTGAGTTGATCATACAACCTATCGAACGGGACTTGAAACGAGACCAAGAAAGCATGAATACACCCGAGGAGCAGGACAGAATCAAAGATGCCGATCACGACAGTAGTGAATCAGAATACGATGATGCCGATGGAGAGGAAGCGGAAGTAAATCAACAGCAGCAGTCCGTTCAGCAGCCTGTTGCGCTCCCTCCACAAAAAGATAACCCATGCAAGTTGGTAAGGCGCAGTGAGAGGGAGCGCGTTCCCTCAGGCAAGTATCATGATTATATTATGAGTTGCAGTGCCGCAGTCAAAAATCCTCCACAGTTTTCAGAATCAAATCAAGATTGCGAAGATCCTAATACAGGCAATCAGTTGGTGTTTGATGAACCACATACGTTTCAAGAGGCGATTTGCAGTAATAACAGTGACCGGTGGAAGGAGGCAATGCAATCGGAATATGACGCCTTGCAGGAAAATTGCACGTGGGATCTTACGAATTTACCTGCTGGACGTAAGGCTTTACGGTCAAAGTGGGTATACAAGGTTAAAACCAACTCGGATGGTTCGGTGGAGAGGTTCAAAACCCGATTAGTCATCAAAGGTTTTTCTCAAGTAAAAGGCGTGGACTACAATGAGACATATGCACCAGTAGTTCGATATGCCACTGTTCGCTACCTCATGTCTTTAGCAGCTAGAATGAACCTGAAAGTACTGCAGATGGATGCAGTGACGGCGTTCCTGCAGGGAGAGTTAGAAGAGGAGGAAATATTTATGGAACAACCTGAAGGGTTCGTGAATCAGCAGGCACCGACGAAAGTTTGTAAGCTGAGGAAAGCTTTGTACGGGCTCAAACAAGCGAGCAGAGTTTGGAATTTGAAGCTGGACACCGAGCTGAAACGTATTGGATTGAAGCGGTCCAAGTACGATACGTGTGTCTACTACAAAATCGAAGGTACAAATGTCCTGATAGTAGCAGTTTACGTGGATGACCTGCTTATTTTTTCGAACAACGTGCGCTGGGAAGAAAATTTGAAGAAGCAGCTAACCAAGAAGTTTAAAATGAAGGACTTGGGGCTAGCCAACAAAGTTCTCGGAATTCGTATAACCAGAAAGGATGGTGTAGTAAGGCTGGATCAAGAGCAGTACATTAATGATCTTTTGCAACGTTTCGGTACTACTGCATGCAACACTGTGACAACGCCAGCGGATCCAGGGCAGAAACTAAACAAGCAAATGAGTCCTAAGTCAGAAGAAGAGCGGAAACAGATGGAAAAGGTTCCATTCCGAGAACTGGTGGGCGGTTTGCAATATTTGGCGCAAGGAACTCGTCCAGACATTAGTTTTGCTGTAAATGCTGTAAGCCATTTCTGTAACGACCCTGGAAAAGCTCACTGGACAGCGGCGAAACGAATTCTTCGTTATTTGAAAGGAACGAAACAAATGAAATTGACGTACAACGGACGAGGTGATGGAAACTTCGTAGGCTACTGCGATGCGGATTGGGGCAATGACACCGACACCCGTCGGTCTATCACTGGATATGTGTTCATGCAATCTGGAGGACCAATTGCGTGGAACTGTCGCAAGCAGTCAACGGTCGCTCTCTCGACGATGGAAGCCGAGTATATGGCAGTTTCATCTGCCACACGGAAGCCATTTGGTGGAGAGGTTTTCGACAGGAGCTGTCAGGATGCGCAGGATCTGTAACTATCTTCTGCGATAATCAGAGTGCTATTCACCTGGCGGGAAAGAAATCGGTTACTCGTCAAGGAGCAAACATATTGACATTCGACATCACTTTGTAAGGCAGCATATTGAAGAGAAACAAATTCAACTGGAACATGTTAGTGCTGAGCATCAAGCAGCGGACCTGCTAACCAAGGCACTACCGACCAACAAGTTTGAAGACGGACGGAAGGCCCTCGGAATCAGAGACATTCATGGTTAAGGGGGGATGATAGAATAATAACCATTGAATTGTAGTTTGCCATGATCTAGACTAGAATAAAAACTTCATTCTGTATTACACTACCAAACCTACTAGACGTACAGTCGTATTTATCCATCAAAACTACATGGGTTTTTCGATACGAATGCTGGAAATTGATGAATGATTTTTTTCTATTTACGCAAGCTGCTTAATATTTTGTGCTGTGTCACTTCCCCTTGTCTAAAGCCAACCGCTTTCGATAAAAGTGAGTACAAAATCATACAGACAAAAGTATTCCATCCGGAAGCTGCAAGGAAAAGGAACACGTACCAACCGAACAATTACTTAAAAGAATGTGTATCAACTGCGTGACTGCTAAGACACGCGAGTACTCTGCTGAATGCATTCTGAAACGATTAGTGATAAACTCTAGACCGACTGGTCGATTCACAGATAGACAAACAAATAGTATGATGATGCTTGTAGGTATCCAGTGCCTCGGTTGCGTGCGCTCTAACGGGTGTCCACTAAATAATGAGAACGAAAAGAATGGGTCAGGAAAAAAATACCAGTGAAGTTTTGTTCAAACTGATTTATTTTATTAAAAGGGTCAACTTAAATCTTCAAACTAAGTTTAGTGAATATTGTCATATGGTCCGTGGTCCGCCGTGCAGCTGAGCTTAGTCGTTATGCTGGAACATGACCGTTGGACGGCAGCCACATCGATTTTTCGGATGCAGCTTTTGATCCTGTTGGTAAGTTGCTTGGTGTTCTTGGCCTTCCAATTATCCTTGTATACCATGGAGCTCAAAAGACCGAAGAAATCCTCGATAGGACGGCACTGTGGCAAATTTGTCGGATTCCGGTCTTTTGGGACATATGGTATATTTGGCTCTCCAAAAACGTTAGCGTTTTTTGCGTAGTGCGATGATGCCTTGTCCGGCCAAAACACGTATTTGCCATCCGAGTGATGTTGTTTAAGAAATGGGATGAGTATTTTCTGCAAACACTCTCTTTGGTACACCTCCTGGTTGATGGCCAAACCGCTTGGTTTGAACCACGGCTTCGAAATACCCTTATCGGATATTACGATGTATAACATAACCTTCGATTCAAATTTGTGCTTGAACTTATACATTACTTTTGGAGGAGTAGTAGATTTGTCCTTAGTGTAGAATCGGTCGTTTCCCGGTATCTGAGACTTCGAAAGAGGAAAGTAGCTTTCGTCGTCCAGAACGAAAGATTTTCCGCCGTAATTCCGAGTCATCCAGCGGCATTGGGATTTCACGGTTTGAATCTGCTCATCTGTGTACTCTGGGGATCTGGTTTTCTTTCTACACACTATTCCTTCTTTCTTTAGCGTCTTGCAGATGAGTGACTTCGAACAATGGAACTTTCGGGCTGCTTCCCGTTGACTTACCGAATCCTTGTTGTTGAACATGCTGCGCAGCGAGCGGAGCGTTTTCTCATTCATTATTTTCGCTGGACGGCCGCAACCTTTCTTCCGGGTTACTCTCATGCATGCCAGGATACGGTATACGGTGGATACCGGAACTTTTTCACGACAAAAATGGTCCACCGTGTATTTTTTCCACGATCTTCGTTCGCTTGAAAAGAATTGTACAACGCGCGCGCAGTTCTTCCTGTTTCGACGGCATGCTGAACACGACTGAACATGTTAGAGTGAAATAAGAGAGTATGAAAATTTTCTGGAGAGTGCAACGATTCATTCATCTAAAGTGACATTTCTATGCGGCCGTTTTTGTTATGATGGAAAAGTATTGAAATCATTCTCATTTTTAGTGGACACCCGTTACTATTCCGTCTAAAGCCACGTGAGGATTTCTCTACTCTACATGGTGATTGGCGCTTTAGCTCATCAATGTTGTTACTGTGTTATGTTTTAACTTACAATTTGCACGAGTATGAATCCGTTATGGTTCCTATAATACGCATATCCATCCGCAAGTTATGGAATCAAGGATGTGACCATGGCAGTCTTCGGCATAACTAGTTCCTCTCTAATTCGAGCAGAAGATCCAAGCTACTTATGATCATTTGACGTGGAATAACGCGCACCCTCCTTCAGTTCCGTACAGTCTGATCTCTGAGAAGAGCCTCACGCAACTGCGCTGTATCTCTACGACCGTACGGACGCCGACGGCAGGCGTCATTCTCTCGAGACGACGCCGCTCAACTGAATACCAGTCATCATCATCAGTCTTCGTTCAGCAAATGCGGGAAGCGGCTAGCCAAAAATCGGTGTTTGTGTTTGTAGTTGCTTATCTTGCGCGAGCGAACCACATGCTTATTCAACGGACCGCCGTCGTCGCATTCGCATCGATTGACATAGACAGGAATCATAGAAGAACTTAGTCGGTTTTTGTGGACAGTAATTTCACGGTTTTGCACCCACGGTAAACGGCGGAACAGCAGCGTGTGGCTTGAGTGACGGGAAGTGTTTATTTTTAAAACTGATGTTTACCAACGTGCTCCCTTCGCATGCTGAATCGGTCGGATGATAGTGTGTTTACTGTGTCTTATTCTTGAAAATAGTGTTTTAGTTCGATTGGCTAATGAAATCGCATCGAGTAACAGTGGCTTAAAACATATCTCAGTGCAGTGTGTGGAAGGCAATCAATGGGTTAACCGCAAACAGCTGATAACAGACCATCGCTCGGTGTGAATCGTTGGAAGTTGGAACCATCAACTTGGAGGTAGCAACCCGTGCAACTGGGGCTGATTGACCAATTTAGTTCAATGAGGAAAAGTAAAACAACAACAGCAGCAGAAGCGCACCGTAAGAGTGAATCACATTGTGTACGTATGAAATGTTTTGAGCCGACAAAGGAAGTATATTTAATTAAGTTGGACACATCTTTCGGCCATGTGTGTGGCTGTAAATTTGATCCGGGAGAGTAAGATTCATATGAAGGCAGTTTAGTGTCCAAACACATTGCCACTGTATAGCAGTAGATACCTTTTGTGTTGTGAATGGAAAGTTACGAAATTAATTAAAACGATAAATAGGATTGATCATGTAAATTTTTTGCAGAAGATATGCTTATGAGCTCGCGTGGCTGAAACGTTGCAAACCAGTACATAGCGTGTGAAATCGGCTGTAACTTTATTTGAAATTATTTGCATGAAAATAATAAATGATATCAGCGTGGTTGAACCAGAAATTAACTGTAGGGGACCAACAAATACTCGAGTATTTAGTTTATTTTGCATTAGTAAAGAGCTCATTTCATCCGACAATGTACAAGTATGTTACTGCGTGAAAAAAACTCAGGAGTTTTTTGTGAATTGATCGATGATTTCTAAACTAGTGAATTCAGTTTCTAGATTGGAGAAACAAGTGATCAAATAATGATTAACGGTTGGGAAAATAATCATTACACCTCGTTATTAAAATAAATTACGTCAAAAACGTTCTAAAGGGTGTTCCGATCAAAATTTGATCAAACAGTAATATGTGTAAGTCGATCAATGTTTTTATTAATAAGTCAAATTATTTTTCTTTTTCAAATTCAGTTAATACAGAATACAGGAGAAATATTCACCTAAACTTCCTTTTTACCGAATGCGAATTGCTGGGTTTTCCGTTTATCACCTGCCATAAGATTTTGTACAGTCTCCTTGTCCAGTTTATTCGCTGCGGAACGCCGATTGCTTTGAACTGTTTCTCGCTCACAACAGGTTTTTGAGTCTACTTAAGGTTCCGCTTGACGATGGCCCAATGGGTTCTTGTCCTTGGGCACCACTTGAACGTTGTTGGCAGCATACCACTCAATGGTCTTTTTTCCATAATGTCAAGATACCAAATACGGCCAAAATAAAGACTAGACTCGGAAAAAATGAGACACACAAAAATGATCACCAAAATTCATTTTAAATCGGATACTTCTCAAATTTTCAGGGAATAAATAACTATATATTAGCTATGTTTTGACAAAATTTATTTATTGAATTTCCACCCCCAAGCTGAAAAACTCGTTACATTTTTCTTAACACTGCTCATGAGATCTTGGGTGATGCTTTGTCCATATTTCTTACACAATTTCTCCCAGTTTTTCTTCAACGCTTCATCGGTTCAACTTCTTCTTCATTATCGCCAACACTTTTCGATCGGACAAAGTTCTGGTGTATTGGGCGGGTCCATGACGAGACAGCCTGGCTTGATCAGCCACTCACGGTACGGCTTCCGCGCACGCAATTTGGCCACCGTGTTTGGCTTGTCAGTCCGGCTTGGCGCCTTCCTGACCAAAAACACGTAGCCCAGCTCGCTTCATGGTCTGCTGGACGAACCACTTCGACGAATTGACCTTTTTGGCCACGTCTCGGGTGGAAAGGTTCGGGTTATTCTTTAAGTACTGCCTTATCTTCTGCGCCTTCTCTGGGTATTCCCACGGTGAAAAAAAAACAGTGTTTTGGTAATTTTGGGTTTTTGATTTATTTGGGTTGGACGAACAAAAAATGTATTGTGATAAAAAGAGGGTTAATAAAGAATTTCTGTGTTGAGATTTTCATTTCGTATATTTATACAGAACATTTTATTCTTGGGATTGCTTAAGTACAATATGCCGGTTCAATTACTTGAAGTGACTGTATCGGGATTTGCACTTAGGGCCTGTTCATAAACCACGTAGACTCGTTTTTAAAAATCTCAGAACCCCGCCCCTCCCCCATCGTAGACATTTCTCCGTACATTTTTTGGAAATTTTGTATGGAGCGTAGACTTTGGTCTTTGGTAATTTTATGAATAGACTTTCTTTTTTGTTATATAAGTTTCTGTCTCATACGTTGCGAATCAAAACAAACCCAAAAAAAAGGGAGAGTTCCTCTCTCAAAATAGAACGGAACAATTGTGTCGCTTCAGGAAAGGCAGTAGACGTTTTTGTAGGCACTCGCTCAGATAAGTTTCCTGGTTGACGGTTCCGGTCGCAATGTAAACGTTGCTCCCATGTGCGCATAAAAAACAGACTGCACACTATATATCGCTAGAATAACTATCACAAGCCATCAGTAGTACATGAGCGCTTTCCATACGTTATCTTTTGCCTGTTGAGGTGGCGGAATTGTCCGTGCCACAACCTACGCCGCAGTGGGATGTTAGGCAAAGGATGACGTCCATGGTTCGAGTACCACTGGACACATGCCCTTTCGCTCAAATTTTCAAACATCTGTTTGATTCCCTACCTGCCGTACACTGACGGAGCTTTCAATACTTTCTCTGCATATCTATCATTCTAGCAAAAACATTAATATGCACTCTTGGTGCCTCATGGTGATGAGCGAATATCTCCTTCTACATCAAGTTTCTGAATCCTACCGTTTAAGGAAAACACGCATGCAACAATTTATTAACCTAAGCTTTATTTCTTATCATAAAGCCACACAATTCATAAATAAATGGGACCCGATTCTTGCCGTCCGTTTTCATGTTATGGTAATGTATAGCATTGGTTTTTGAGCTCATCAGCATAGCTTTGGATGAAAGCACCGCATCCGGACACTGGACACCTCCAGCCTGCAATAAGAAGAATTATTCTTATACCTTACATAATTATAACTCCTAGTCCTACTCAAGGTCCTACTTACCCTGCAGCCTCATGAGCTATGTATGCATTGCTCAGCTTATTGACTGAGTTCATCCATTTTCAACGGGCTATGAAAATCGGGGAAAGAAAGAAGTCAATCCGTAGTAAATCACTTTTGGAAAACGGATGAGCAATCAAAAGAAAAGCTGAAATATTTTTAATACCTATTTATGGGTAAACGAATTACCCATATTTTTTTCATTAAAAAATTATGTTAATTGGTAATAGTTTACCCATTTTTGTTTTTTTTATTTATTAATTTTTTGACAGCTGTATGCAGCTTTGAAAAATGGGTAAAATTTTACCCTTTAATGAGTTTTCTATTCGTACCGTACAGTCCTTCACACAATCCGCACCAACAACTGCTCGTAAAGGGTCACCCACAATTGATACGTTGCGGATGCGTTGACGTAAATTTGGCAGAAAACCTATGGGAAAACTGTCAAATTCACGCAAACGCATCCGCAACATATCATTTGTGGGCCAGTCATAAGTGTTAATCGAAAGCGCCAAATTGCTCAAGCAAATGTAACTGTTTTTGACAGTCCCTATTTTATTCGTGTTTATATCGTGTTCCATTAAGTGGTTAAACAAACCAACTTGAAAGCTAGAGAGCAAAATGTCCACACTTAGATTTTTTACAGAAATCATGTAAAGTTTTACCGAATTCTCAACAGCTGAACGTTCGGAATCCGATTTAATGGATTTCGGTGAGATTTTACCGAAATCCGTTGGATTGACTTCTGTAAAAAAAATCTGAGTGGGTTGATGCCACCTACGTTTTTTCCGGAATTTCACAGGAATTTCAATCAGAGGGCAGAGGAATCGGCGGGCAGCGATCTGAAAGAGGAGGCAGCATCAGGCCGATCAACGTCATAAGAGTACTTGTCATAAATGGGAACTTGGAAAGCCCTGTTCACATCACTATACCCAGAGCCGGGACGACTTTGACGGCTGGAACAAGAAATAGAACAATACTGAAACCGCTAGTGGGCACAGTTAAGCTACGAGGTTCAAGGGCTTCCATACTGCATTGTGACATGCGTCCCAGACCGGTTGAAGTGGCGGTCAATGTCCGTTGATGATGAGCATGGGAGCAGGAGTTGATAACGGCAGCCTACTGGTATTAGCAAGAGAGAGAAAAAAGACTAGAATCGGAAGATTCATCAGGAATAAAAATTGCGGGTACTTGGTTGAACTTGCAGCTTGGAGAACCTCTTCGTCAGAAGCGACATCAGGACCGTGACGACTGCGATGAACGATGATAGCAAAAGGCGGGACTGTCGAACTGAGAAGAGGTCTCCGTTGTACTATGTACTGTGCGTCGAGGTTTGGTTAATTTTTCTCCATGGTGCCATCTCCCAACGCTGGCTAAACAGTTCGGGACGTACCCCTTCTTAGTTCAAACTTCTACCAGAACATGATTCTACCTGCGAAATATACATTTTGTATTTTAGTTGGCTGGGTAATTCTCATGTTTGGTTGAAATTTTTATGACCTCAAACCCCTATACAAACATTGCCTTCAAACCCCCCAAATACCAAACTTGG
>JASCZW010003217.1:0-25140 GCA_034211315.2 Aedes japonicus | reverse complement strand
GGTGAATCAAAGAAAAATACGACCCAGCGCCTCCTCCAACTGTGCTGCGTTCCAGTGGAATATCAACGCTATAGTAGAAAGGTTAAACTGCTAAAAAAGACACCAACAGGCGATCAAGCTAGAAACCTGATACCACGGTGGGGTTGGTAGTGGGTGACCACTACCGTTTACCCGTGGTATTGATCATACCGGTTTGAAGTAAGACACTAAATTCCGACCCCCGATGTTAGCGTTCGAAACATGTTTCAAAACATAAAATCGAACACTTAGTTTCCTAGCCGAGTTTAGCGTTCGAAACATAATTCAAAACATCGTTCCGAACACTAAATTCCGACCCCCGAAGTTAGCGTTCGAAACATGTTTCAAAACATAAAACCGAACACTAAGTTCCCTACCCGAAGTTAGCGTTCGAAACATGTTTCAAAACATAAAACCGAACACTTAGTTTCCTAGCCGAGTTTAGCGTTCGAAACATAATTCAAAACATCGTTCCGTCAGTTCGCGTTGGACATCCGAAGCGATCGGTCGTTTTATCGCAAGGTTTAAGTGATTGGTTGCTTTAGTGCTACGATTTCATCCAGGAGCGCTAGCGTTACGCCTCCCGGTGAAATCTTTTCATACTCCCGGTGTCTGTGGACAACACTCGTAGATTTGTGACAAAATCGCGAAATTTTATCGCGAGTTGCATGCCCCAATACCAGGCGAACATACGAGTTAAGTAGGTGAATCAAAGAAAAATACGACCCAGCGCCTCCTCCAACTGTGCTGCGTTCCAGTAAAATATCAACGCTATAGTAGAAAGGTTAAACTGCTAATAAAGACACCAACAGGCGATCAATCTAGAAACCTGATACCACGGTGGGGTTGGTAGTGGGTGACCACTACCGTTTACCGTGGTATTGATCATACCGGTTTGAAGTAAGACACTAAATTCCGACCCCCGATGTAAGCGTTCGAAACATGTTTCAAAACATAAAATCGAACACTTAGTTTCCTAGCCGAGTTTAGCGTTCGAAACATAATTCAAAACATCGTTCCGAACACTAAATTCCGACCCCCGAAGTTAGCGTTCGAAACATGTTTCAAAACATAAAACCGAACACTAAGTTCCCTACTCGAAGTTAGCGTTCGAAACATGTTTCAAAACATAAACCGAACACTAAGTTCCCTACCCGAAGTTAGCGTTCGAAACATGTTTCAAAACATAAAACCGAACACTTAGTTCCCTAGCCGAGTTTAGCGTTCGAAACATAATTCAAAACATCGTTCCGTCAGTTCGCGTTGGACATCCGAAGCGATCGGTCGTTTATCGCAAGGTTTAAGTGATTGGTTGCTTTAGTGCTACGATTTCATCCAGACTGGCGTTACGCTGGTGAAATCTTTTCATACTCGGTGTCTGTGGACAACACTCTAGATTTGTGAAAAATCGCGAAATTTTATCTCGGTGCATGCCCCAATACCAGGCGAACATACGAGTTAAGTAGGTGAATCAAGAAAAAATACGACCAGCCTCCTCAACTGTGCTGCGTTCCAGTGGAATATCAACGCATAGTAGAAAGGTTAAACTGCTAAAAGACACCAACAGGCGATCAAACAGCTGATACCACGGTGGGGTTGGTAGTGGGTGACCACTCCCGGTGAAATCTTTTCATACTCCCGGTGTCTGTGGACAACATTCTCGTAGATTTGTGACAAAATCGTGAAATTTTATCGCGAGTTGCATGCCCCAATACCAGGCGAACATACGAGTTAAGTAGGTGAATCAAAGAAAAAATACGACCCAGCGCCTCCTCCAACTGTGCTGCGTTCCAGTAGAATATCAACGCTATAGTAGAAAGGTTAAACTGCTAATAAAGACACCAACAGGCGATCAAGCTAGAAACCTGATACCACGGTGGGGTTGGTAGTGGGTGACCACTACCGTTTACCCGTGGTATTGATCATACCGGTTTGAAGTAAGACACTAAATTCCGACCCCCGATGTAAGCGTTCGAAACATGTTTCAAAACATAAAATCGAACACTTAGTTTCCTAGCCGAGTTTAGCGTTCGAAACATAATTCAAAACATCGTTCCGAACACTAAATTCCGACCCCCGAAGTTAGCGTTCGAAACATGTTTCAAAACATAAAACCGAACACTAAGTTCCCTACCCGAAGTTAGCGTTCGAAACATGTTTCAAAACATAAAACCGAACACTTAGTTTCCTAGCCGAGTTTAGCGTTCGAAACATAATTCAAAACATCGTTCCGTCAGTTCGCGTTGGACATCCGAAGCGATCGGTCGTTTTATCGCAAGGTTTAAGTGATTGGTTGCTTTAGTGCTACGATTTCATCCAGGAGCGCTAGCGTTACGCCTCCCGGTGAAATCTTTTCATACTCCCGGTGTCTGTGGACAACATTCTCGTAGATTTGTGACAAAATCGCGAGTTGCATGCCCCAATACCAGGCGAACATACGAGTTAAGTAGGTGAATCAAAGAAAAAATACGACCCAGCGCCTCCTCCAACTGTGCTGCGTTCCAGTAGAATATCAACGCTATAGTAGAAAGGTTAAACTGCTAATAAAGACACCAACAGGCGATCAAGCTAGAAACCTGATACCACGGTGGGGTTGGTAGTGGGTGACCACTACCGTTTACCCGTGGTATTGATCATACCGGTTTGAAGTAAGACACTAAATTCCGACCCCCGATGTTAGCGTTCGAAACATGTTTCAAAACATAAAACCGAACACTAAGTTCCCTACCCGAAGTTAGGGTTCGAAACATGTTTCAAAACATAAAACCGAACACTTAGTTCCCTAGGCGAGTTTAGCGTTCGAAACATAATTCAAAACATCGTTCCGTCAGTTCGCGTTGGACATCCGATCGGTCGTTTTATCGCAAGGTTTAAGTGATTGGTTGCTTTAGTGCTACGATTTCATCCAGGAGCGCTAGCGTTACGCCTCCCGGTGAAATCTTTTCATACTCCCGGTGTCTGTGGACAACATTCTCGTAGATTTGTGACAAAATCGTGAAATTTTATCGCGAGTTGCATGCCCCCAATACCAGGCGAACATACGAGTTAAGTAGGTGAATCAAAGAAAAAATACGACCCAGCGCCTCCTCCAACTGTGCTGCGTTCCAGTGGAATATCAACGCTATAGTAGAAAGGTTAAACTGCTAAACAATACACCAACAGGCGATCAAGCTAGAAACCTGATACCACGGTGGGGTTGGTAGTGGGTGACCACTCCCGGTGAAATCTTTTCATACTCCCGGTGTCTGTGGACAACATTCTCGTAGATTTGTGACAAAATCGTGAAACATACGAGTTAAGTAGGTGAATCAAAGAAAAAATACGACCCAGCGCCTCCTCCAACTGTGCTGCGTTCCAGTAGAATATCAACGCTATAGTAGAAAGGTTAAACTGCTAATAAAGACACCAACAGGCGATCAAGCTAGAAACCTGATACCACGGTGGGGTTGGTAGTGGGTGACCACTCCCGGTGAAATCTTTTCATACTCCCGGTGTCTGTGGACAACATTCTCGTAGATTTGTGACAAAATCGCGAAATTTTATCGCGAGTTGCATGCCCCCAATACCAGGCGAACATACGAGTTAAGTAGGTGAATCAAAGAAAAAATACGACCCAGCGCCTCCTCCAACTGTGCTGCGTTCCAGTAGAATATCAACGCTATAGTAGAAAGGTTAAACTGCTAAAAAAGACACCAACAGGCGATCAAGCTAGAAACCTGATACCACGGTGGGGTTGGTAGTGGGTGACCACTACCGTTTACCCGTGGTATTGATCATACCGGTTTGAAGTAAGACACTAAATTCCGACCCCCGATGTAAGCGTTCGAAACATGTTTCAAAACATAAAATCAAACACTTAGTTTCCTAGCCGAGTTTAGCGTTCGAAACATAATTCAAAACATCGTTCCGAACACTAAATTCCGACCCCCGAAGTGAGCGTTCGAAACATGTTTCAAAACATAAAACCGAACACTAAGTTCCCTACCCGAAGTTATCGTTCGAAACATGTTTCAAAACATAAAACCGAACACTTAGTTTCCTAGCCGAGTTTAGCGTTCGAAACATAATTCAAAACATCGTTCCGTCAGTTCGCGTTGGACATCCGAAGCGATCGGTCGTTTTATCGCAAGGTTTAAGTGATTGGTTGCTTTAGTGCTACGATTTCATCCAGGAGCGCTAGCGTTACGCCTCCCGGTGAAATCTTTTCATACTCCCGGTGTCTGTGGACAACATTCTCGTAGATTTGTGACAAAATCGCGAAATTTTATCGCGAGTTGCATGCCCCAATACCAGGCGAACATACGAGTTAAGTAGGTGAATCAAAGAAAAAATACGACCCAGCGCCTCCTCCAACTGTGCTGCGTTCCAGTAGAATATCAACGCTATAGTAGAAAGGTTAAACTGCTAATAAAGACACCAACAGGCGATCAAGCTAGAAACCTGATACCACGGTGGGGTTGGTAGTGGGTGACCACTACTGTTTACCCGTGGTATTGATCATACCGGTTTGAAGTAAGACACTAAATTCCGACCCCCGATGTAAGCGTTCGAAACATGTTTCAAAACATAAAATCGAACACTTAGTTTCCTAGCCGAGTTTAGCGTTCGAAACATAATTCAAAACATCGTTCCGAACACTAAATTCCGACCCCGAAGTTAGCGTTCGAAACATGTTTCAAAACATAAAACCGAACACTAAGTTCCCTACCCGAAGTTAGCGTTCGAAACATGTTTCAAAACATAAAACCGAACACTTAGTTTCCTAGCCGAGTTTAGCGTTCGAAACATAATTCAAAACATCGTTCCGTCAGTTCGCGTTGGACATCCGAAGCGATCGGTCGTTTTATCGCAAGGTTTAAGTGATTGGTTGCTTTAGTGCTACGATTTCATCCAGGAGCGCTAGCGTTACGCCTCCCGGTGAAATCTTTTCATACTCCCGGTGTCTGTGGACAACATTCTCGTAGATTTGTGACAAAATCGCGAAATTTTATCGCGAGTTGCATGCCCCAATACCAGGCGAACATACGAGTTAAGTAGGTGAATCAAAGAAAAAATACGACCCAGCGCCTCCTCCAACTGTGCTGCGTTCCAGTAGAATATCAACGCTATAGTAGAAAGGTTAAACTGCTAATAAAGACACCAACAGGCGATCAAGCTAGAAACCTGATACCACGGTGGGGTTGGTAGTGGGTGACCACTACCGTTTACCCGTGGTATTGATCATACCGGTTTGAAGTAAGACACTAAATTCCGACCCCCGATGTTAGCGTTCGAAACATGTTTCAAAACATAAAATCGAACACTTAGTTTCCTAGCCGAGTTTAGCGTTCGAAAAATAATTCAAAACATCGTTCCGAACACTAAATTCCGACCCCCGAAGTTAGCGTTCGAAACATGTTTCAAAACATAAAACCGAACACTAAGTTCCCTACCCGAAGTTAGCGTTCGAAACATGTTTCAAAACATAAAACCGAACACTTAGTTCCCTAGCCGAGTTTAGCATTCGAAACATAATTCAAAACATCGTTCCGTCAGTTCGCGTTGGACATCCGAAGCGATCGGTCGTTTTATCGCAAGGTTTAAGTGATTGGTTGCTTTTAGTGCTACGATTTCATCCAGGAGCGCTAGCGTTACGCCTCCCGGTGAAATCTTTTCATACTCCCGGTGTCTGTGGACAACACTCGTAGATTTGTGACAAAATCGCGAAATTTTATCGCGAGTTGCATGCCCCAATACCAGGCGAACATACGAGTTAAGTAGGTGAATCAAAGAAAAAATACGACCCAGCGCCTCCTCCAACTGTGCTGCGTTCCAGTGGAATATCAACGCTATAGTAGAAAGGTTAAACTGCTAAAAAAGACACCAACAGGCGATCAAGCTAGAAACCTGATACCACGGTGGGGTTGGTAGTGGGTGACCACTCCCGGTGAAATCTTTTCATACTCCCGGTGTCTGTGGACAACATTCTCGTAGATTTGTGACAAAATCGTGAAATTTTATCGCGAGTTGCATGCCCCCAATACCAGGCGAACATACGAGTTAAGTAGGTGAATCAAAGAAAAAATACGACCCAGCGCCTCCTCCAACTGTGCTGCGTTCCAGTAGAATATCAACGCTATAGTAGAAAGGTTAAACTGCTAATAAAGACACCAACAGGCGATCAAGCTAGAAACCTGATACCACGGTGGGGTTGGTAGTGGGTGACCACTACCGTTTACCCGTGGTATTGATCATACCGGTTTGAAGTAAGACACTAAATTCCGACCCCGATGTTAGCGTTCGAAACATGTTTCAAAACATAAAATCGAACACTTAGTTTCCTAGCCGAGTTTAGCGTTCGAAACATAATTCAAAACATCGTTCCGAACACTAAATTCCGACCCCCGAAGTTAGCGTTCGAAACATGTTTCAAAACATAAAACCGAACACTAAGTTCCCTACCCGAAGTTAGCGTTCGAAACATGTTTCAAAACATAAAACCGAACACTTAGTTCCCTAGCCGAGTTTAGCGTTCGAAACATAATTCAAAACATCGTTCCGTCAGTTCGCGTTGGACATCCGAAGCGATCGGTCGTTTTATCGCAAGGTTTAAGTGATTGGTTGCTTTAGTGCTACGATTTCATCCAGGAGCGCTAGCGTTACGCCTCCCGGTGAAATCTTTTCATACTCCCGGTGTCTGTGGACAACACTCGTAGATTTGTGACAAAATCGTGAAATTTTATCTCGAGTTGCATGCCCCAATACCAGGCGAACATACGAGTTAAGTAGGTGAATCAAAGAAAAAATACGACCCAGCGCCTCCTCCAACTGTGCTGCGTTCCAGTGGAATATCAACGCTATAGTAGAAAGGTTAAACTGCTAAAAAAGACACCAACAGGCGATCAAACTAGAAACCTGATACCACGGTGGGGTTGGTAGTGGGTGACCACTCCCGGTGAAATCTTTTCATACTCCCGGTGTCTGTGGACAACATTCTCGTAGATTTGTGACAAAATCGTGAAATTTTATCGCGAGTTGCATGCCCCCAATACCAGGCGAACATACGAGTTAAGTAGGTGAATCAAAGAAAAAATACGACCCAGCGCCTCCTCCAACTGTGCTGCGTTCCAGTAGAATATCAACGCTATAGTAGAAAGGTTAAACTGCTAATAAAGACACCAACAGGCGATCAAGCTAGAAACCTGATACCACGGTGGGGTTGATAGTGGGTGACCACTCCCGGTGAAATCTTTTCATACTCCCGGTGTCTGTGGACAACATTCTCGTAGATTTGTGACAAAATCGCGAGATTTTATCGCGAGTTGCATGCCCCCAATACCAGGCGAACATACGAGTTAAGTAGGTGAATCAAAGAAAAAATACGACCCAGCGCCTCCTCCAACTGTGCTGCGTTCCAGTGGAATATCAACGCTATAGTAGAAAGTTAAACTGCTAATAAAGACACCAACAGGCGATCAAGCTAGAAACCTGATACCACGGTGGGGTTGGTAGTGGGTGACCACTACCGTTTACCCGTGGTATTGATCATACCGGTTTGAAGTAAGACACTAAATTCCGACCCCCGATGTAAGCGTTCGAAACATGTTTCAAAACATAAAATCGAACACTTAGTTTCCTAGCCGAGTTTAGCGTTCGAAACATAATTCAAAACATCGTTCCGAACACTAAATTCCGACCCCGAAGTTAGAGTTCGAAACATGTTTCAAAACATAAAACCGAACACTAAGTTCCCTACCCGAAGTTAGCGTTCGAAACATGTTTCAAAACATAAAACCGAACACTTAGTTTCCTAGCCGAGTTTAGCGTTCGAAACATAATTCAAAACATCGTTCCGTCAGTTCGCGTTGGACATCCGAAGCGATCGGTCGTTTTATCGCAAGGTTTAAGTGATTGGTTGCTTTAGTGCTACGATTTCATCCAGGAGCGCTAGCGTTACGCCTCCCGGTGAAATCTTTTCATACTCCCGGTGTCTGTGGACAACATTCTCGTAGATTTGTGACAAAATCGCGAAATTTTATCGCGAGTTGCATGCCCCAATACCAGGCGAACATACGAGTTAAGTAGGTGAATCAAAGAAAAAATACGACCCAGCGCCTCCTCCAACTGTGCTGCGTTCCAGTAGAATATCAACGCTATAGTAGAAAGGTTAAACTGCTAATAAAGACACCAACAGGCGATCAAGCTAGAAACCTGATACCACGGTGGGGTTGGTAGTGGGTGACCACTACCGTTTACCCGTGGTATTGATCATACCGGTTTGAAGTAAGACACTAAATTCCGACCCCCGATGTAAGCGTTCGAAACATGTTTCAAAACATAAAATCGAACACTTAGTTTCCTAGCCGAGTTTAGCGTTCGAAACATAATTCAAAACATCGTTCCGAACACTAAATTCCGACCCCCGAAGTTAGCGTTCGAAACATGTTTCAAAACATAAAACCGAACACTAAGTTCCCTACCCGAAGTTAGCGTTCGAAACATGTTTCAAAACATAAAACCGAACACTAAGTTCCCTACCCGAAGTTAGCGTTCGAAACATGTTTCAAAACATAAAACCGAACACTTAGTTCCCTAGCCGAGTTTAGCGTTTGAAACATAATTCAAAACATCGTTCCGTCAGTTCGCGTTGGACATCCGAAGCGATCGGTCGTTTTATCGCAAGGTTTAAGTGATTGGTTGCTTTAGTGCTACGATTTCATCCAGGAGCGCTAGCGTTACGCCTCCCGGTGAAATATTTTCATACTCCCGGTGTCTGTGGACAACACTCGTAGATTTGTGACAAAATCGCGAAATTTTATCTCGAGTTGCATGCCCCAATACCAGGCGAACATACGAGTTAAGTAGGTGAATCAAAGAAAAAATACGACCCAGCGCCTCCTCCAACTGTGCTGCGTTCCAGTGGAATATCAACGCTATAGTAAAAAGGTTAAACTGCTAAAAAAGACACCAACAGGCGATCAAGCTAGAAACCTGATACCACGGTGGGGTTGGTAGTGGGTGACCACTCCCGGTGAAATCTTTTCATACTCCCGGTGTCTGTGGACAACATTCTCGTAGATTTGTGACAAAATCGTGAAATTTTATCGCGAGTTGCATGCCCCCAATACCAGGCGAACATACGAGTTAAGTAGGTGAATCAAAGAAAAAATACGACCCAGCGCCTCCTCCAACTGTGCTGCGTTCCAGTGGAATATCAACGCTATAGTAGAAAGGTTAAACTGCTAAAAAAGACACCAACAGGCGATCAAGCTAGAAACCTGATACCACGGTGGGGTTGGTAGTGGGTGACCACTCCCGGTGAAATCTTTTCATACTCCCGGTGTCTGTGGACAACATTCTCGTAGATTTGTGACAAAATCGTGAAATTTTATCGCGAGTTGCATGCCCCCAATACCAGGCGAACATACGAGTTAAGTAGGTGAATCAAAGAAAAAATACGACCCAGCGCCTCCTCCAACTGTGCTGCGTTCCAGTAGAATATCAACGCTATAGTAGAAAGGTTAAACTGCTAATAAAGACACCAACAGGCGATCAAGCTAGAAACCTGATACCACGGTGGGGTTGGTAGTGGGTGACCACTCCCGGTGAAATCTTTTCATACTCCCGGTGTCTGTGGACAACATTCTCGTAGATATGTGACAAAATCGTGAAATTTTATCGCGAGTTGCATGCCCCCAATACCAGGCGAACATACGAGTTAAGTAGGTGAATCAAAGAAAAAATACGACCCAGCGCCTCCTCCAACTGTGCTGCGTTCCAGTAGAATATCAACGCTATAGTAGAAAGGTTAAACTGCTAATAAAGACACCAACAGGCGATCAAGCTAGAAACCTGATACCACGGTGGGGTTGGTAGTGGGTGACCACTCCCGGTGAAATCTTTTCATACTCCCGGTGTCTGTGGACAACATTCTCGTAGATTTGTGACAAAATCGTGAAATTTTATCGCGAGTTGCATGCCCCAATACCAGGCGAACATACGAGTTAAGTAGGTGAATCAAAGAAAAATACGACCCAGCGCCTCCTCCAACTGTGCTGCGTTCCAGTAGAATATCAACGCTATAGTAGAAAGGTTAAACTGCTAATAAAGACACCAACAGGCGATCAAGCTAGAAACCTGATACCACGGTGGGGTTGGTAGTGGGTGACCACTACCGTTTACCCGTGGTATTGATCATACCGGTTTGAAGTAAGACACTAAATTCCGACCCCTGATGTTAGCGTTCGAAACATGTTTCAAAACATAAAATCGAACACTTAGTTTCCTAGCCGAGTTTAGCGTTCGAAACATAATTCAAAACATCGTTCCGAACACTAAATTCCGACCCCCGAAGTTAGCGTTCGAAACATGTATCAAAACATAAAACCGAACACTAAGTTCCCTACCCGAAGTTAGCGTTCGAAACATGTTTCAAAACATAAAACCGAACACTTAGTTCCCTAGCCGAGTTTAGCGTTCGAAACATAATTCAAAACATCGTTCCGTCAGTTCGCGTTGGACATCCGAAGCGATCGGTCGTTTTATCGCAAGGTTTAAGTGATTGGTTGCTTTAGTGCTACGATTTCATCCAGGAGCGCTAGCGTTACGCCTCCCGGTGAAATCTTTTCATACTCCCGGTGTCTGTGGACAACATTCTCGTAGATTTGTGACAAAATCGTGAAATTTTATCGCGAGTTGCATGCCCCAATACCAGGCGAACATACGAGTTAAGTAGGTGAATCAAAGAAAAAATACGACCCAGCGCCTCCTCCAACTGTGCTGCGTTCCAGTGGAATATCAACGCTATAGTAGAAAGGTTAAACTGCTAAAAAAGACACCAACAGGCGATCAAGCTAGAAACCTGATACCCCGGTGGGGTTGGTAGTGGGTGACCACTTCCGGTGAAATCTTTTCATACTCCCGGTGTCTGTGGACAACATTCTCGTAGATTTGTGACAAAATCGTGAAATTTTATCGCGAGTTGCATGCCCCCAATACCAGGCGAACATACGAGTTAAGTAGGTGAATCAAAGAAAAAATACGACCCAGCGCCTCCTCCAACTGTGCTGCGTTCCAGTGGAATATCAACGCTATAGTAGAAAGGTTAAACTGCTAAAAAAGACACTAACAGGCGATCAAGCTAGAAACCTGATACCACGGTAGGGTTGGTAGTGGGTGACCACTCCCGGTGAAATCTTTTCATACTCCCGGTGTCTGTGGACAACATTCTCGTAGATTTGTGACAAAATCGCGAAATTTTATCGCGAGTTGCATGCCCCCAATACCAGGCGAACATACGAGTTAAGTAGGTGAATCAAAGAAAAAATACGACCCAGCGCCTCCTCCAACTGTGCTGCGTTCCAGTAGAATATCAACGCTATAGTAGAAAGGTTAAACTGCTAAAAGAGACACCAACAGGCGATCAAGCTAGAAACCTGATACCACGGTGGGGTTGGTAGTGGGTGACCACTACCGTTTACCCGTGGTATTGATCATACCGGTTTGAAGTAAGACACTAAATTCACTAAGACACTAAATTGACAGCCCAATTAATCAAATTTAGCATACCTAGCCTTAGTAAATCACCGAGGCTTAGATTTCTAACGAAGGAACAAGTAAACTAAGCTTAAACATTGATAGCCAAAGCTCTAATGGAGAGATTTGTGTACATATTTTGAAAAACGGGTCACATTTACTGTGATTGTGAAAATTCAAATGTCAAACCGAATTTTATCAAATTTTAGCTCCTGTTCATCAAATCTGCACACTGGTTTGAAAATTAGGATGAGAAAAGTCTGATCCTCCAACTTTGTATCATTTCTGTAGCTATCCCCCAAACGCTTGTATGCAATATGGAAAAAAAAACCTAATGAATTCATATTTTGTGAATAACTTGAGAATTACTGAAGATATCAATGATGTTTTGATATCAAATTGTTCGTTAAGCTCCTGCACATCAAATTTGTACTATGGTTTGAAAATTTGAATGAGAAAAGTCTTATCCTCCAACTTTTTCTTCACCTCATTTGGTGCTTTCGCAAAAAAATCAGAAGAAACCTTATTTTGTGAACATCTCGAGAAAACCTTGGTGTATCAATGATGTTTTGATGTCAAAATGTTCATTAAGCTTCCACATATCAAACCTGTACATTGGTTTGGGAATTGAACTGAGAAAAGTCTAATCCTCCAACTTTCTAACATTTTTTTAGTTATCCTCCAAACGCTTGTATGCAATATGGAAAAAAAAACTGATAAATTCATATTTTGTGAATAACTTGAGAATTACTGAAGGTATCGATGTTAAGCACCTGCACATCAATTTGACTTTGGTTTGAAAATTAGAATGAGAATTTATGTTTTTTTTTTCACAGGTAAAGTTTATGGATATATGTATAACAAAAGTAAAATAATAAATAATCAGTGTTGAAAATTTTCCCGAAAACAAAATCGATTGGAAGTTCCTGACTTTTCCGAAACATCACCAAATAAAAAAAAAATAGTTATGAACCCAGCACTTAAAGTTTGTTAATGAAAGTTCATTAGAATTTTCTAAGTAATTTCTAGCAACCAAGGGTTGTTTTTTTATATTGGTGGTGCTCATGCGAGTGAATGAGTTTTCCCATGCTTGCCACCAGGTACTTCAAAGCAAAGAAAGCGGACCGGCAGGATTAATGAGCAAACTCCCCACACCCCATATTCTCCTACACATGTTATAAACAATTTCGAAAGGCACTATCGAACAACTAAATGCATTGGTGGCTGAATCTGTTAAAATTAATGACCTGGTATAATAAATCAGTTTAGTTTAAATTGCTTCAAACTACTGAATAAAGCTTAGCTTAAGCTTAAGTTATATGCGTTTATAGCGCGCGTGGATTGCATATATCCAGTTATTGACATTTTACAGTCGACTGTAAATACAGTCGACTGCAGACAATTATAAGCATTCCTTCCCAAGATTAATCTAATTACATATTTTCACCTCAAACACTATTTAAAACTAATGATAAAAAAACTTGGCAAATAACCGAAATAACCGATTCTCAAATCTTACTATAAAACAATATGTATTGTATAATTTGTACTTACACGAAATATTGATCCAAAACGACGACGAGCGACGACTTTTGTGCCAGCCCCACTGTTCTAGAATTTTTAATTCACTGCCACGGCTTTTGTTTTTAGTTTCCAAGTCGGTAAGCGAATCTAAAGGGGGAGAAATAAAGAATTAGTACTGGAAGTAACAAAATTAACCAAAAAGAATTAATTTTTTTTAACTTGCGCAGTGTACTTGTAAAAAAATTAGCCGGGAAAACTTAGAGAAACTGTGATTGTGAAAATTCAAATGTCAAACCGAATTTTATCAAATTTTAGCTCCTGTTCATCAAATCTGCACACTGGTTTGAAAATTAGGATGAGAAAAGTCTGATCCTCCAACTTTCTATCATGTCTGTAGTTATCCCCCAAACGCGTGTATGCAATATGGAAAAAAAACCTGATGAATTCATATTTTGTGAATAACTTGAGAATTACTGAAGGTATCAATGATGTTTTGATATCAAATTGTTCGTTAAGCTCCTGCACATCAAATTTGTACTATGGTTTGAAAATTTGAATGAGAAAAGTCTTATCCTCCAACATTTTCTTCACCTCATTTGGTTCTTTCGCAAAAAAATCAAAAGAAACCTTATTTTGTGAACATCTCGAGAAAACCTTGGAGTATCAATGATGCTTTTATGTCAAAATGTTCATTAAGCTTCCACATATCAAACCTGTACATTGGTTTGGTAATTAAACTGAGAAAAGTCTTATCCTCCAACTTGCATACAACTTCTTCCGATACATGTTCCGAGGCAAATCTGCCCCGGGGGGTGGAAATCGCCTCAAATCGTGAATTTGATGAAATTTGTAAGCACGAATGCACGTAATCAATAAAAACCCGACATGAAAATAAGAAATGAAGAGGAATAGTCCTTCTACAGTTTCCAAATTAATTTTGACAGCCCAATTAATCAAATTTAGCATACCTAGCCTTAGTAAATCACCGAGGCTTAGATTTCTAACGAAGGAACAAGTAAACTAAGCTTAAACATTGATAGCCAAAGCTCTAATGGAGAGATTTGTGTACATATTTTGAAAAACGGGTCACATTTACTGTGATTGTGAAAATTCAAATGTCAAACCGAATTTTATCAAATTTTAGCTCCTGTTCATCAAATCTGCACACTGGTTTGAAAATTAGGATGAGAAAAGTCTGATCCTCCAACTTTCTATCATTTCTGTAGTTATCCCCCAAACGCGTGTATGCAATATGGAAAAAAAACCTGATGAATTCATATTTTGTGAATAACTTGAGAATTACTGAAGGTATCAATGATGTTTTGATATCAAATTGTTCGTTAAGCTCCTGCACATCAAATTTGTACTATGGTTTGAAAATTTGAATGAGAAAAGTCTTATCCTCCAACATTTTCTTCACCTCATTTGGTTCTTTCGCAAAAAAATCAAAAGAAACCTTATTTTGTGAACATCTCGAGAAAACCTTGGTGTATCAATGATGTTTTTATGTCAAAATGTTCATTAGGCTTCCACATATCAAACCTGTACATTGGTTTGGTAATTAAACTGAGAAAAGTCTTATCCTCCAATTTGCATACAACTTCTTCCGATACAAGTTCCGAGGCAAATCTGCCCCGGGGGGTGGAAATCGCCTCAAATCGTGAATTTGATGAAATTTGTAAGCACGAATGCACGTAATCAATAAAAACCCGACATGAAAATAAGAAATGAAGAGGAATAGTCCTTCTACATTTTCCAAATTAATTTTGACAGCCCAATTAATCAAATTTAGCATACCTAGCCTTAGTAAATCACCGAGGCTTAGATTTCTAACGAAGGAACAAGTAAACTAAGCTTAAACATTGATAGCCAAAGCTCTAATGGAGAGATTTGTATACATATTTTGAAAAACGGGTCACATTTACTGTGATTGTGAAAATTCAAATGTCAAACCGAATTTTATCAAATTTTAGCTCCCGTTCATCAAATCTGCACACTGGTTTGAAAATTAGGATGAGAAAAGTCTGATCCTCCAACTTTGTATCATTTCTGTAGTTATCCCCCAAACGCTTGTATGCAATATGGAAAAAAAAACCTGATGAATTCATATTTTGTGAATAACATGAGAATTACTGAAGGTATCAATGATGTTTTGATATCAAATTGTTCGTTAAAGCTCCTGCACATCAAATTTGTACTATCGTTTGAAAATTTGAATGAGAAAAGTCTTATCCTCCAACTTTTTCTTCACCTCATTTGGTGCTTTCGCAAAAAAATCAAAAGAAACCTTATTTTGTGAACATCTCGAGAAAAGCCCCACTGTTCTAGAATTTTTAATTCACTGCCACGGCTTTTGTTTTTAGTTTCCAAGTCGGTAAGCGAATCTAAAGGGGGAGAAATAAAGAATTAGTACTGGAAGTAACAAAATTAACCAAAAAGAATTAATTTTTTTTTAACTTGCGCAGTGTACTTGTAAAAAAATTAGCCGGGAAAACTTAGAGAAACTGTGATTGTGAAAATTCAAATGTCAAACCGAATTTTATCAAATTTTAGCTCCTGTTCATCAAATCTGCACACTGGTTTGAAAATTAGGATGAGAAAAGTCTGATCCTCCAACTTTCTATCATGTCTGTAGTTATCCCCCAAACGCGTGTATGCAATATGGAAAAAAAACCTGATGAATTCATATTTTGTGAATAACTTGAGAATTACTGAAGGTATCAATGATGTTTTGATATCAAATTGTTCGTTAAGCTCCTGCACATCAAATTTGTACTATGGTTTGAAAATTTGAATGAGAAAAGTCTTATCCTCCAACATTTTCTTCACCTCATTTGGTTCTTTCGCAAAAAAATCAAAAGAAACCTTATTTTGTGAACATCTCGAGAAAACCTTGGAGTATCAATGATGCTTTTATGTCAAAATGTTCATTAAGCTTCCACATATCAAACCTGTACATTGGTTTGGTAATTAAACTGAGAAAAGTCTTATCCTCCAACTTGCATACAACTTCTCCCGATACAAGTTCCGAGGCAAATCTGCCCCGGGGGTGGAAATCGCATCAAATCGTGAATTTGATGAAATTTGTAAGCACGAATGCACGTAATCAATAAAAACCCGACATGAAAATAAGAAATGAAGAGGAATAGTCCTTCTACATTTTCCAAATTAATTTTGACAGCCCAATTAATCAAATTTAGCATACCTAGCCTTAGTAAATCACCGAGGCTTAGATTTCTAACGAAGGAACAAGTAAACTAAGCTTAAACATTGATAGCCAAAGCTCTAATGGAGAGATTTGTGTACATATTTTGAAAAACGGGTCACATTTACTGTGATTGTGAAAATTCAAATGTCAAACCGAATTTTATCAAATTTTAGCTCCTGTTCATCAAATCTGCACACTGGTTTGAAAATTAGGATGAGAAAAGTCTGATCCTCCAACTTTCTATCATTTCTGTAGTTATCCCCCAAACGCGTGTATGCAATATGGAAAAAAACCTGATGAATTCATATTTTGTGAATAACTTGAGAATTACTGAAGGTATCAATGATGTTTTGATATCAAATTGTTCGTTAAGCTCCTGCACATCAAATTTTTACTATGGTTTGAAAATTTGAATGAGAAAAGTCTTATCCTCCAACATTTTCTTCACCTCATTTGGTTCTTTCGCAAAAAAATCAAAAGAAACCTTATTTTGTGAACATCTCGAGAAAACCTTGGTGTATCAATGATGTTTTTATGTCAAAATGTTCATTAGGCTTCCACATATCAAACCTGTACATTGGTTTGGTAATTAAACTGAGAAAAGTCTTATCCTCCAACTTGCATACAACTTCTTCCGATACAAGTTCCGAGGCAAATCTGCCCCGGGGGGTGGAAATCGCCTCAAATCGTGAATTTGATGAAATTTGTAAGCACGAATGCACGTAATCAATAAAAACCCGACATGAAAATAAGAAATGAAGAGGAATAGTCCTTCTACATTTTCCAAATTAATTTTGACAGCCCAATTAATCAAATTTAGCATACCTAGCCTTAGTAAATCACCGAGGCTTAGATTTCTAACGAAGGAACAAGTAAACTAAGCTTAAACATTGATAGCCAAAGCTCTAATGGAGAGATTTGTATACATATTTTGAAAAACGGGTCACATTTACTGTGATTGTGAAAATTCAAATGTCAAACCGAATTTTATCAAATTTTAGCTCCCGTTCATCAAATCTGCACACTGGTTTGAAAATTAGGATGAGAAAAGTCTGATCCTCCAACTTTGTATCATTTCTGTAGTTATCCCCCAAACGCTTGTATGCAATATGGAAAAAAAAACCTGATGAATTCATATTTTGTGAATAACATGAGAATTACTGAAGGTATCAATGATGTTTTGATATCAAATTGTTCGTTAAAGCTCCTGCACATCAAATTTGTACTATCGTTTGAAAATTTGAATGAGAAAAGTCTTATCCTCCAACTTTTTCTTCACCTCATTTGGTGCTTTCGCAAAAAAATCAAAAGAAACCTTATTTTGTGAACATCTCGAGAAAACCTTGGTGTATCAATGATGTTTTTATGTCAAAATGTTCATTAGGCTTCCACATATCAAACCTGTACATTGGTTTGGTAATTAAACTGAGAAAAGTCTTATCCTTTCTGTAGTTATCCCCCAAACGCTTGTATGCAATATGGAAAAAAAACCTGATGAATTCATATTTTGTGAATAACATGAGAATTACTGAAGGTATCAATGATGTTTTGATATCAAATTGTTCGTTAAGCTCCTGCACATCAAATTTGTACTATGGTTTGAAAATTTGAATGAGAAAAGTCTTATCCTCCAACTTTTTCTTCACCTCCTTGGTGTATCAATGATGCTTTTATGTCAAAATGTTCATTAAGCTTCTACATATCAAACATGTACATTGGTTTGGTAATTAAACTGAGAAAAGTCTTATCCTCCAACTTGCATACAACTTCTTCCGATACAAGTTCCGAGGCAAATCTGCCCCGGGGGGTGGAAATCGCCTCAAATCGTGAATTTGATGAAATTTGTAAGCACGAATGCACGTAATCAATAAAAAACCAACATAAAAATAAGAAATGAAGAGGAATAGTCCTTCTACATTTTCCAAATTAATTTTGACAGCCCAATTAATCAAATTTGGCATACCTAGCCTTAGTAAATCACCGAGGCTTAGATTTCTAACGAAGGAACAAGTAAACTAAGCTTAAACATTGATAGCCAAAGCTCTAATGGAGAGATTTGTGTACATATTTTTAAAAACGGATCATATTTACTAAAAATATTCACAAAATTGTGAAAATTCAAATGTCAAACCGAATTTTATCAAATTTTAGCTCCCGTTCATCAAATCTGCACATTGGTTTGAAAATTAGGATGAGAAAAGTCTGATCCTCCAACTTTCTATCATTTCTGTAGTTATCCCCCAAACGCTTGTATGCAATATGGAAAAATAACCTGATGAATTCATATATTGTGAATAACTTGAGAATTACTGAAGGTATCGATGATGTTTTGATATCCAATTATTCATTAAAAACCAGCACGTAAATTTATACTTTGGTTTGAAAGATTTGAATATGAAAAATCCCTCCTCCAACTTTCTTCCTCTGTTTGTACTTTCTGCGTCAGAAAAAACCTTATTTTGTAAACATCTTGAAAGAAACCTTGTGTATCAAGAGAATCTTTGATGTCAAAATGTTCATTAAAACTTCCACATATAAACCTGTATTGGTTTGATAATTGAACTGAAAGAATCTAATCCTCTAACTTGCATACAACTATGATACAAGTTCTGAGGCTAACTACAGAAATCTGCCCCAGAGACAATCGCCTCAAATCATTGAATTTGATGAAATTTATTTAACGATACGTAATCAATAAAAACCCGACATGAAAATAAGAAATGAGAGGAATAGTCCTTACATTTTCCAAATTAATTACAGCAGCCCAATTAAATCAAATTTGGCATACTAGCGTAATAAATCACCCATTGATTTCATAAAACGAAGGAACAAATCAACAACTAACGCTGGTAATGACTCAATGGAAATTTATTGTACATATTTTGAAAAACGTATCTTATTTACCTAAAATGTTAGCATACTAGCATGTAGTAAATATGGCTTGAATTTCTAACAGAAGAAACAAATAAACTAAAGCTTTAAACAGCGTGTCAAGCTCTAATGGAGAGATTTGTGTACATATTACGAAAAACGGTTCATATTTACTAAAAATATTCTTCAAAATGAAAATTCAGAATTTCATCAATTTTACAACTCCCGTTCGTCAATCTACACTAGTTTAAATTAGGATGAGAAAAGTCACAGTTCAACAACACTATCATTTCTGTAGTTATCCCCCATTTTTCTCTCTATGAAAAAAACTGATGAATTCTATTTATGAACTTCTTTTGAAAACACTGAAGGTATCAACAGTGTTTTGATATTGTGAAAATTCAAATTTCTCAAATTTGTACGCTCCGTTCAATAAAATCTGCACACTAGTTTGTAGTACGGATGAAGAAAATCTGATCCTCCAACTTTCTATCATTCTGGGTTATCTCCCAAACGCTTGGCAATACCAGCTACTGAAAAAAAACCTGATGAATTCATATTTGAATAACTTGAGAATTACTGAAGGTCCCCTGCCTTCGGTTCAGAAAGTATGGGCGCGATTCTGTCGAGTTGGTCGCGGCAGATTTCGTAATGAATCGGCTGCCCCATCAACGTTTTCAAAAGTTACTGAACCAATTGGACCAGCTTGTAATGATCACTTGAAGATGCGATCAGGAATGTTACCTATTATTCCCAAATGAAGCACGTTGTAAAACGTTTCTTGTATTCTATCTTTTGGTACGCTCTTCAAACTATTTATCAGAAGATCCACTAACAAGTTAACAGGTAAAGACCGAACGTACCTCAAAAGGGCAAATGAACTTTATTTAGAGGCAGGGATTTTCTTGGGAGGATTTATTTTTTCTGATTATTTTCATAAATACGTGGAGTACGTGAGAATTTTATTTTGCCTATATTGAGGTTTTATCTTCTCAAACTATTCTCAAAAGATTCACCAAACAAATTTGGCCTTAGGTAAAGATTGAACGTACCTCAAGGCAAGCAGACTTTATTTAGAAAGGCCTTGGGGGATTTTCTTAGGAGGATTTATTTTTTCTGATTATTTTCATAAATACGTAGATACGTGATAATTTTGTGCCCTGCTGAGGATTTTATCTTCTCAAACTAATCTCAGAAGATCACCCGGCAAGTTCTTAATAACAATTGTGTCGGAGCTTTTACCTCAGGCAAATGAACTTTATTTAGAGAACATGGGGGGATTTTCTTAGGAAGTTTATTTTTTTCACAGTTATTTTCCATAAATAAACTGGTACGTGAGAATTTTGTGCCTGCTGAGGTTATATCTTCAAACTAATCTCAGAAGATCCATAAACAAGTTGTATGGGTAAAGAAGCTGAGCAATGCATCAAGGCAAATGAACTTTATTTAGAAGACATGGGGATTTTCTTCGGAGGTTATTTTCTGGTGTACTGCATGAAAATGCAGCTGATGCGATGAGGAATTTTGTTCCCTGCTGATTTTATCTTCTCAAACTATTTTTAGAAGGTCCATAACACATTTTTATGGGTAAAGATTAGACGTAGGTAAATGAACTTTATTTAGGAGCCTTGGGTGATTTTCTATGGGAGGCTTATTTTTCTGATTATTTTCATAAATACGTGGGTACTTGAGAATTTGTGCCTGCTGAGGATTTTATCTTCTCAAACTATTCTCAAGAAGATCGCAAACAAGTTGTATGGGTAAAGACTAGACGTACCTCAAGGCAAATGAACTGTTTAGGAGCATGGGGGATTTTCTACGGAGATTTATTTTTTCCGATTATTTTCATAAATACGTGGGTACGTGAAATTGTGTGCCCTGCTGAGATTTATCTTCTCAAACTATTCTCAGAAGATCCATATAAACAAGTTATGGGTAAATATTGAACGTACCTCAAAACTAAAATGAACTTTATTTACTGAAGAAGGACACCCAAGTTATTCCTTACAGAGGATTTATTTTTCTGATTATTTTCATAAATACGTAGATACGTGATAATTTTTACCCTGCTGAGGATTTTATCTTCTCTAAACTAATCTCAGAAGATCCATAAACAAATTGCTGTGGTAGACTGAACATTACCTCAAGGCAAATGAACATTTAGAAGACATAGGATTTTCTTAGGAGGATTTATTTTTTTCTGATTATTTATATAAAATACATCATTGAAAGATTTCTGACGCCCTGCTGATTTTGTCTTCTCAAAATATTCTCGGAGAGATGTTTCTTCAAGTTGTACAATGAGTAAAAAGACTGAACTGTGCCTCAAATAAATGAACTTTATTTAGAAGACATGCAGGATTTTCTTAGGAGGATTTATATTTTTTTCCCCAGTTATTTTCATAAATACGTGGTACATTGAAAATTTTGTTGCCGCTGAAAGATTTTATCTCAAACTATTCTCAAAGATTCATAAGCAAGTTGTATGGGTAAAGACTAAGACGTACCTCCGAGCAAATGAACTTTATTTAGAAGACATGGGGGGGATTTTCTTAGGAGGATTTATTTTTTCTGATTATTTTCATAATACGTAGATACGTGATAATTTTGTGCCCTGCTAAGTTTTATCTTCTCAAACTATTCTCAGAAGATCCATAAACAAGTTATTGTGGGTAATGACCGAACGTACCTCAGAGCAATGAAACTTTATTTAGAAGACATAGGACTGGAGGATTTATTTTTTCTGATTATTTTCAACAAATACGTAGGTACGTGAAATTTTGTGCTATGAGTTTTATCTCCTTTATAATATTTTCAAGATCCATAAACAAGTTGTATGGGTAGAGACTGAACGTGCCTCAGAACCGATGAACTGTTGAAGACATGAAGTTTTCTTGGAGGATTTATTTTTTTTCTGATTAATTTCATAAATACGTAGATGCGTGATGATTTTGTGCCTACTGAAATTTTTCAAAAAGTTATTCGTAGCTTTGGCTGTTGAAAAATAGTATCGGAAAAACCGTCTCTAATCCTATTCGTCTTCTAAATCGGACTAATTTGCTGCTCAATGTCTGGTCAATCTTCTTGCTGGCTTATTGAGTGAATCTGAGATATTTTGAGGAAGATAAATCTCGGGGGCAAGATATATGTAATACGTATTTATAAAAATAATCCAAATAAAATCCTCTAAAAAATCTCCCCATGTCTTCTAAATAAATTCGTAGTACGTTCAGTCTTTAACCATACAGCTTGTAAAGTGGATCTTTTGAAAGATATTTTGAAGATAAAATCCCCAGCAAGCACAAAATTCTCTCATCTTCCGTATTTATGAAAATAATCGAAAAATAAATCCTCTAAATCCCCATGTCTTCCCAAATAGTTGTTGCTGTAGTACGTTGTTACCCGCTACAACTGTTAGTGGATCTGAATATTTTGAAGATTAGAATCTCAACTTCTTTTAAAATTATAAATAAGCCAGCTACGTATTTGTAGTAATAGGAAAATAAATCCTCACAAATTTACATATAATAAATAAATTCGACGTCTTTACCCATACAACTTGTTATTGAATCTTCGGAGTACTTTGAGAGATAAATTCTCGGCGGGCACGTACCGACATTTATGAATGTCAGAAGATGAATCCTCTAAGAAAATCACATGACTTCTCTTGAGGATGCAGATCTAGCATACAACGTTTATGGATTCTTCTGAAGATATTATGAGTAAAGTCATGACTGAGCAAAACCTGCATGTAACACCAAATGTTGTGATAGTCAGAAAGAAAATGAATCCTCCTGAAAAATCCCCATGTCTAAATAAGTTCATTTTGCCTTGGTACGTTCAATCTTTACCCATACGAATAGATCTTTTTGAATATTTTGAAAGATAAAATCCCCAGCCGAAACAAATACGTATTTATGAAAATAATCGGGAAAAATCGTCTCTGAAAATCCTCATCATCTCTTCTGAATCAGTTCATTTGAATACGTTCAATCTTTACATGCAACGTTGAATGAATCTTTGAGAATTTTTTGATGAAATCCTCAGCGAAACTAAATATAAATAGCATGAAATAATCAGAGAAAATCGTCACTCTAGAGAAATCTATAATACAAATGTTCATTTGCCTTGGTACGTTCAATCTTTACTACATACCAGCTTGTTTTATGGATCTACGGGGAATATTTGAAGGATGAAATCCTCGGCGGGGCACAAAACTCTCTGGTTTCACAGTAAATTAGGATCTTCTTGAAGTCAATTTTGAAGACAAAGATTCTCAATGAGCAAAGTTCTCCGCATTGCCTGCGTACATGAAATGTCAGGAAAATGAAATCTCTGAAGTCACGTATGCTGTGCAAGTTTAATTCTATATACAATTAACGTTCGATCTTTACCCATACAACTGTTAATTAATTCTTTTGAAATATTTTGAGAGATTAAATTCAGCGGGGCACAAAGAATTCTCGTAATACGTATTTATGAGATAAATCAAACCAAAAATAGATATCTAAAAATCCTCACATCTTCTAATGAAGTTCATTTAGTACCCATGCAACTTGTTAGTGGATGTCTTCTGAGATTGGACTGAAGATAAAATCTGGCAGGAGCACAAAATTCTTTTCGTATGCAGTTTTTGCAGAATGTCGGAAAAGTAAATCTCTGAAATCATGTCTTCTGATAAAGTTCATTGCTGTAGTCATTCAGTCTTTATACTGTATCGATCTTTGAAATAGTTGAAGGTAAAATCTCAGCAGAGCTAAATTATCACGTATCTGCACGTATTTATAGAAAATAATCAGAAATAAATCCCTAATCCCCATGACTTCTAAATGAAGTTCATTTGCCCCAGCGGTACGTTCAGTCTTTACCCATACAACTACGACAGATGGTCTTCCTCAAAATATGAAAATGAAATCCTCTAGCGGGGCACAAAACTCTCACGTACCTACGTATTTATGAAAATAATCGAAAAAAATAAATCCTCTAAGAAAATCCCCCATGTCTTCTAAACCAAGTTCATTTCCTTGAGGTACGTTCAGTCTTTACCCATTTCAACTTGTTGAGTGGATCTTTTGAGAATAGCTTGAGAAGATAAAATCCTCAAGCAGAGCACAAAATTATCACGTAATACGTATTTATGAAAATAATCAGAAAAAAATAAAATCCTCTAAGAAAATCCCCCATGACTTCAAATAAATTCATTTGCCTTGAGTACGTTCAGTCTTTCCCATACAACTTGTTTTATGGATCTTCTGAGAATAATATGAGAAAATAAAATCCTCCAAGCAGGGCACAAAACTCTCACGTACCTACGTATTGCGAAAAATAATCAGAAAAAAACAAATCCTCTAAGAAAATCCCCTTAGCTCTTCTAAAAATAAGTTCGTTTGCCTTGGTGGAGTCAATCTTTACTGTTACAACTTGTGGTGGATCTTTTGAGAATATTTTGAAGATAAAATCCCCAACGGGGCACAAAATTCTCTCGTAGCTACGTATTCTTAGAAAATAATCAGAAAAAATAAATCCTCTAAGAAAATCCTCATCTTAATAAAGTTCATTTGCCTTGAGAGTCACGTTCAATCTTTACCCATACAACTTGTTAGTGAATCTGCGAAAATAAACATTTTTGAGAAGATGAAATCTCGTAGAGGCACAGAATTCTCTCGTTATACCGTATTGTAAGAAAATAATCAGAAAAAAATAAATCTCTGAAAATCCCCCATATCTTCTAAATAAGTTCATTTATGAAATTACGTTCAGTCTTTACCATACAACTTGTGTTTGTGGATCTTTAGAATATTTGAAAGATAAAATCTCAGCAAAGCACAAAACTCACGTACTAAATATTGTAAAATAATCAAGAAAAAATAAATCTCCTAAGAAAATCCCCCATCCTCTTCTAAATAAAGTTCATTTGCCTTGAGGTACGTTCAATCTTTACCCATAAAACTTGTATTGGACCTTTTAGAAATATTTGAAGATAAAATCTCATGAAGACACAAAAT
>JASCZW010003216.1:0-80066 GCA_034211315.2 Aedes japonicus | reverse complement strand
CGCCTTACCACGCGTCAAATTGGATTCTGACGCTGCCTCCTTCCGCTGCTGAAAGAAAGGAACCTCCCCGCCCCATCAGGCGTTGAGGCCACGCGTTGTTTGCAGCTAATAATCCATTTAGCGCATTATTCAGCAATTTATGGCTTTCATTTTCGCGATGACAAGTCCACATCACATCACATCACAATACCGACTACGATGCGAGCTGTTTGTTTTGTGTACCTTAGCCTCATAAATACACCTCAACGGCGAAGATTGGATGAATGAACTTTCCCCACTCTTGTCCTTCCCACCCCAGAATCGAAAACGTCAGCCCTGAGAACAAGCGAATGACGACGAGTCAGCTCGCGTTGTTTGTTAATTCGCGTTGTTTTGCATTTTTGTTTGTCGGTAAATACACATTACCTAGAAGCATTATGCCGCTTCTCCATTACGCGGATTGTGTGTGTGTGTATGTATCCATCCGCTTCTGTTTGTTCCCATTTTATGAATCATCCATCACAATCTGCTGAGCTTTGCACCACGGTTCGTCTGTGTCTGGTTCGGTAAACTGCCAGTTTCGGTTAGCGGAGATTCCCACGAATTGAGAAGACGCGTAGTAATTCTGATTTTGGGAAATTCACAGATTTCGTATCAAATTTCGCGAAAGTATCGCCGGATAAACGCAGAAACATGACGGGTACACATTAGATGACAGGACATGAGTTGATTTCCATTTGCGAACAAAGCACTCGCTGGAATTTGTAAGTCAATTTGCGACACAGTGAAACAAGACGACTTGTCAGTTTGCATTTTGTTGCGATTCGCTGCTGGAGACTAGGACTCAGATGGAATCGAATCTAATGAATAAAGATAAGTATAATCAGCTCGTTGGAATGGAACATTGAAGAATGCTCTGCGAGGAGCAGCCTTGGGGCGACAACCACCGAGGGAATGGAGATTTTAAATCTTTGACATTGATTGTCGTTGGCTTTGACGATAGAGATCGGATTGGCGACGAAGAGGATGAACATTAATAGGGCAAGGATATTCACATGATTTTTAAATTTATGAAATAATAGGATGCTACTGGATATTGGTAAATGTGAGCGTCTAAAGTGTGATACCCATGGATATCAAAATAAGGATTTACTCCCGTTTGCTTAGAGTTGCAAACCACTACACTATGTTACGAATGGACTAATTTCGCGACAAAAATCGAGAACTCAAAAACCATTAATTTTAGACACATGATGCCTTCTGAAGATTTAATTTAAAAATATGATCTATCTTAAGGTTTGAGTTTGGACAAGGGTGGTCCTTTTATGTTCATAATGAAAATCCTACATTCAATTTAGAGATAATTCAATTTGATGAAACTTTGTTTCAAAATTTTTACTTCTATCTAATCTACGCTGATAGCACGGACTGATAGGCAAAATAAAGTGCCCAGCTCATCATTTTTTGAATTTTTCTGATTTATTTGATTCAAATTGAAGTAAACAGTGTAGTCTTTTTTTATATCTAATTTTTACTATTCTTTTCAAGTTTCACTCATGGATAGATAATAAAAAAGAAATCGACTTAAAGAACTAAAAAATCAATTTGTATTGAAAAAACAGTGACAAAAAAGTGCCCACTTCAAAAATCGATATGTTTTCGATAAGTTTCCGTCCAAGACCCCTTGATTGTTTATGTTTTTATATTTTGACGTGTTTTAAAGCAAACAGCTTTTTTTTTGTTTTTTAGACGGGATGGCAAATCTGTAACCAAACACCTGAACAACTTAGGGCCAACTCCTCGATCCACTAAAAACCCACCCGTACCTCTAGCCTAGCCCCCTCCCCCCCGGGGCCCTTTTCGGTATTACTTCGGGGAGGGGGCTATTGTGCTTGTTAAACACGCACTATTTCTAACTACTTACGGCTTTAGTAGTTAGGTGGTCCCTGCGATCTGCCTTTGGTCGTTTCGCTATTTTTGTTGGAGATCGAGGACGATCTGGGAGGCTGCTACGCATACCGCGTCCCAGACGTCCCGGTCCTGGCACATCCTCTGGACCAAATTATTCGGAGTCGTGTCGTGACCGCTTACGGCAATCATGTCGGATCTCGCGCCGTCAAAGCAAGGACATGCGCAGAACACGTGTTAGGCAGTTTCCTCAACTCCCGCGCACTCGCTGCATGCGGAGGACTGTGCATGCCCATAGTTGTGCAGGTATTGTCTAAAACAGCCGTGGCCAGACAATATCTGCGTTAAGTGGAAGTTTACTTCACAATGTCACCTACCAACCCACCCGGTTAATTCCGGGACTAGCCGGTGCGTCCACCGACCTTTGTTGGAGTTGTTCCATTCCCTTTGCCACTTAACCATGGATGCGGCTCTAGTGGCCTTCCGAATACCTCTTGTTCCACGTTGTTCGAAGCACTCTACGTCCTCTTTTATGGCCATGCCTGTTTGCATCATCCTCGCAAGGATGCAGACCGCGTCGCGTGATACCGTTCGGTAAGCACTAACCACTCTTAGGCACATAAGCCTGTGCGTACTCTCTAGCTCTTGGTACTCAAGGCGGTGATCCATGCCAGCCCGAGGTACCTAAGTATGGACAGGGCGACACTGGCCTGGAGTTTATGCTTACTCTGCTTGCAGCGCCAACTTATTCGACATCATGCGGGATAATGCTGATATAGCCATAGAGGCTTACTTGCAGGCGTAATCGACGTGACTGACAAAGCACAACTTATCGTCGATCATGACCCCAAGATACCTCAAGAACCTCTCCGATACTATTGTGCAGTTACCTGCACTGATCGCCGCGTGTTGTTCCGCTTTCTGATTATTCACCACCGTGATCTCAGTCTTATGGTGGGCTGGCTCCAATTGCCTGGAACGCATCCATCTCTCCACAATGCCGATGGAGTGCGAGGCCGTTAACTCGACCTCTTCGATCGATTCCCCACATATCTCCAGGGTGAAGTCGTCCGCGAACCCGACTATCTTCACCCCGTTCGGGAACTCAAGCCGTCATACCTGTTCCATAACACCGGACCCAGGATCAATCCTTGTGGGACGCCTGCGGTGATCTGGACACGTTTCTGGCCTGCCAGTACACGATTCTGGAAGTAACTTCCAAAAATCTTGTACAGGTACCCAGGAACCTGAAGGCGTTGTAGCGAGTCGGCGATAGCCACTCAATTGCCGCAATTGAACGCATTTCTCACGTCAAGGTTGAGCACTGCACAGTATCGTACTCCTCGCCTCTTGCGCTGGATTGCCACCTTAGAAGTCTTGGTTACGGCCAGGATGGCATCCATCGTCGACTTCCCTTTACGGAAGCCAAACTGATTACTAGACGGACCGAATTTACCCTCCGTGTATGGTGTCAGTCTGTTGAGGATTACCCTCTCGAGCACCTTACCTGCTGTATCCAACAGACATATAAGTCTATATGCCGATAGCATCACAAGGGTCTGAATTTCCGGGAAGACGCCCTCGTCCAGACACTTTTGCATCACCACCTTGAACATTTCGGGATTCAACAAGATAGCCGTCTTGATGGTCGGGTTCGGAATATCATCTGGTCCCGGCGCATTGTTCACCTTTAGCGACTTTGCTATTGCAATAAGTTCCTCATTCGTCAGCGTCCCTTCATCGCCGGCCTTCGTTGTGTCGTTGTCAATGCCCACGTAGTCACGGGTGTTCGGCTGAGCCGTCCACCTTTCCGTCGCTATGACAGCGTTAAGGTTTGGGATACTGGAACCCTGGTCATGGGATAAATCTACGGCAGCGGGAGGCCATGGACTCGGGTCGTGGCTCGGAAAGACTCACCCAACGATCACCTGCAGCAGCCGTCGATCCTCTGGTTTTGACCATTACTACTCGGTAAGCGTCACCCCATGGATTCGTATTGGCCTTCTGACATAGACCCTCAAAGCAGGCTCGCTTGCTGGCCTTTATCTCCCTCTTTAGTGCGGCCTTCGCGGTGACTAGCGCCCCCCGACGCTCGATTCTCTCGGCTTCTAACCGTGATCTTTGCACCCTCCGTCTCGCGTGCAGGCATGTTCTTTGGAGGTCGGCAATCGACTCCGTCCACCAATACACCGGTGATTTTCCATTCCTCGGTTTGACTTCCCTCGGCATGGTCGCATCACACGCTAGTAAAAGTGTTATAACGAGTGCCGCAAAGTTCCTGGGTTTCGCGTAAGTTTCGTTCCCGCTCATGCACCTCTTTAAAAGTCTCTACGTCAAAGTAGGACGTCCTCCATCTGTGGCCGAATGGAGTGGATGCTTTTCCTCCCGCACGCTGCTCCCCTCGAGCGCCCAAGCGTTGAAGTCCCCCGCTATTACCAACGGGTTCAGGCCAGTTAGCTCCATTCACTTTTACAACCGCGAAGCCTTCTTTTGTGGTAGACACAACCTCCTGAACCGAGTACTTGCTCATCGTCCATAACGCCGCCATATTGGACCTGTCTGTAACCCAGTTTCCGTTGCCAGCTGGGATGCGGTATGGTTAGGACATTATGGCGATATCCGATGCCGACTCACGAACTGTCGGACACAGTAGTTGCAGGGCGGCCTTACAATGGTTCAGGTTTAGTTGGGTCACCTGCATTACGGTTGGCTCGTTGGAATACTCTTAGCGGCCGGGCACTTGAGCGGCCGGGCGAGACGAGAGCGCGTCTCTGTACGCCGGATCCTTAAGCGTTGTCGCCTTTTTCAGCTCCAGGAGCATCTCGCCGGTGTGGGTACGGCGTATATTCCGTCCCCACGCATCGCTTTCAAGACGTCCGAGTACTTTGACGCCTCGGTCTTGACGATGAGGACCTCTCCGCGGTTACGCTTGCTGGCCACCTGTCGCTTATCCTTTTCTTTTTTTGACTTATTCCTCTTTTTTCGGCCGTTATTTCAGTGACTTTCCCTACCACGCCTGGGGTGGCATGCCCTGCCGCTCGGACCCCCTTTGGCGCCTGAAACAACATGCGAGCTGGATGCCACGCCCTTAACGATGGGCTTAGCGCCGGCGCCTCTCTTTGCGGCCAGCCGGAGTGGGGCTTCCGACACTATACGCTTTTGAGAAGCGCCAGGTGTCGTTTCGCCCGGGGACTGCCTAGCCCGCTTAAAGGTCCCCGCCCCCATAGTAAATGGGGTGGTCTCTCCGACCGAGACGGATTCCGTCTAGGTCTACTTCGAGGCTATATCCCTCGCCCTTTCGGTGGCTGCTAGCCGTGCCTACTCATTGGCACTTTGCTCAGCTAGGAGCTTGTCCTCCAGCTCTTCTCTCTCCTTGCATGCAACCTGTACTGTCATGCGTAGCTTAACGAAGCTCAGTATGAGGTCCTTCGCAGTGTTATTACGTTATTTATTTCAATATATCTCACACTCTTATTTGTTAATATTTTCCAACACGGAATACGTAAACTGAAACTACAAACCCCCGTTTACATGATCGATGCAAAATTGTCTCTCCCCTTTTGTCCACTCCTGAAGATAAACTCATTTTAAAATTGGTAGTTTCCGCTTACCTTTCGATCAGCAGTATCAACAAATATTATCAATAAGCGTGCGATCGTGAGTTTTTATGACAATATTTATATTTTTATATTAACCCAGCTCCATTTATTTATCAACATTTATATCACAGTCAAATAGACATAACACATTGAACGTTTTGTTCTACAAATCATCGTCACTAACACGCCTGCGCCATCGGTTGCGATCAAAGTGGTGGGTGATAAATCTGAACAGATGGCGGTAGTGTGCTAATGTCAGACGTAAGGGAATAAACTATGTGCGCCAACTATAGCGATACTACCAACTAAGAAACATTCAAATTGACCGTTCAAGGCGTGATCGATGTAGCAACTGCGAGTGGTAAGTCTGTTTGCCTGTGTTTATGTATTCACATTTGTTTACTTACATTTATTTGTTTACATTTAATAATTTTTCTCGATATATTTACAACTTGTCTGAATATTATCCGTACAACAATATGGTGTTGAAGCTAGCTATTGTTGTTGGATTAACAAATCAATATGTATTGTTTGTTATAGCAATTTGCTTGCAAATTACATGTTTTATTTGTTCATTTCAAAATGGCCGGATTATTTGCAGACACTCTGTAGATGCATTCGCTAAATTTTCGAGGGGAATTCCTTCTAATATCTCCAGGTAATTTGAGCACCATTTTGTCAATGGGAATCCTCCACGGCTCAACAGTTCATCTTCGGCCAGTTGATGTAGTGTTCGTGTAGCGAGAAATGATGATGGGGCTAACGCATACGTAAGAGTAGTCATCTCATATTTAGTAATCGGGTTGCTTTTGTTGAACCGCCACAACCGCGATACATTTTCTTGAGACGCATAATTTAATGAGAACCCTGAGCTAGTTTCGAACCCGTACCGAACCTTGATCGTCAAACTGGACTCCTTTAAAACCGCATGATGGGTTCTGGTTCTTCTGCAGGTACCTCTCGCATGTGTTTTAACTCTAGGAATTCGGAAATAAAAATATGGTACTCTCCTTCAGAATGGGGTTTTAATCCAATTGTCGCTATAATCCTTCTAAACTCCTCTCAGCGTAGGAAAAAGATTCGCCAATCATGACCTGAAAATTATATTTCTTCAATATAGCGTATTTTTCAATATAGCGAATGGTGTGATTTCTCGAAACTGTTTCCTTGGAGAATTTTTTACAATATTGCTCAGTGAGGGACGAGAAGGCACTATCCATTTCTTCAAGCTTCCAACATTTCTCGATGTGTTGGTTCAAAGATTTTAAAATGGATGCACAGCATACCACAGTTTGAGGGGTTGAGTCATATGCAGCCAGAAAAAAACCATCCGAATCTTTCAACTAGAGTTAGAGCTTGTTGGCCCAGCTGTAGCCGGCCACCTTGAAGAATTGCATAAAAATGCTCTGCGCCGGTGAAGAGATCCACTTTACGAAGAACATTGAACTCTGGATCAGCCAAACAGACATGCATGAGGATATTCCAATTTGTTGCAGGAATTTTTACAGCTGAAAGATCAGCGGTCAACTTTTTGAGCACCATGCAATGTAGTGGGATAAAGAAATCGCTGACTCTCGATCTAGCTTCGGTAACGTTTGCATTAACAAAAATGGACTAGCCTCAAAAAGATTTTTTTATTTTTCAGTCTGTTTCTGTCCATAGTAATATCAATTAGTTCACTATATGTAATGTAGCACGACATCATTCTATTTAATGGCCCTTTTTGGCATAGCCTGTTCTATGATTGTTGATATAAAACAAGTTTCTATTTCTTAGACCGCGAATAAATAGGAACATAAAAGTTCATATTTTCTTGAATCACCGGAATGTATACTCTTTGTGCAATAACGTCATTTATAAAGGCTACCATTGCAAAATCTCTTCGTTTTTTAAGTGTGTCTAAATTAATAAGCATGCATCTTGAATCATACGACGGCAATGGAAGGCTCGCTTATCCTAACTTCCGTAAAGCATATAACAAAAACTGTTTTTTACTGATCCAATACGATTAACATGTGAATCGTGATATGGAGACCAAAGTATGCTACAATATTCAAGAATGGGCCATAGATATGCAATGTACAATGTTTTGATAGTGTAGGGATCCTTGAAATGAAAACTAAACCTCTTGATAAAACCGAGCATGTAGGTTACCTTGTAGATAATGTTATTATAATGCTCGACAAAGGATAACTTGGAGTCAAATATAACACCTAGGTCTTTAATATGACTGCATCTTTCAACTTGCTTCTGGTCAATGGTAACTGTTTCTTGCCTTATAACTTACTTTCTTGAAAATGATATGAAATGACATTTTTTAACATTTAGTTCTAGTAAACTTTTCGTGCCCCAGGTATGAAATTAATCGATTTCGCGTTGAAATATTTTCAAATCAGATGATTTACATATTTCAAAGAAAAGTTTCATGTCGTCAGCATATATTAAAACATTCAAATGATTAAAAATCAATTCTACATCATTGACAAACAAAATCAACAGTAATGGTCCAAGATGAGAACCTTGTGGCACTCCAGATATCACATTCACTACTGATGATAAAATACTAATAAATATTACCTTTTGTGTTCTACCAGTCAAGTATGATTGGACCCGATTAAGTAATCTCTGATTGAAACCTAGCCTCGATAATTTAAACAGCAATGAAGGAATATCAACTCTATCAAACGCTTTACTAAAGTCAGTATACAACGCTTGAACATAATTTCCTTTATCCATTGCGTTTCAAGAAAATGTTACAAAATTCATCAAATTGGAATTCCACGATAATTTTTTATGTTCAGTTTTTTTTTTAAATCGGCATCAAAAAGGATTCCTTCCAAACTGACGGAAGAATACATGATTCAAGGGATGAATTGAATAGCCCAAACAAAGGTTTCACTAGCTCTTTCGATACTGCTTTTAGAAAAGCTGGCGGCAGACCATCAGTTCCAGCTCCCTTAGAAGCATCCAATGTATTTATTGAAAATAGAAATTCGTTAAGTGATAAAGGGTGTCCACGATGAAATTGCTCTAACTTTTTAACCGTTGAGTAGAATTTATTGAAATTTTTTTTGGATTTAGTTCATAGTGCATTATTTACATCCTGCAAGTTTTAAAGTCCTGTGATCAAAACTCGCGGAAATGGAGTCGAAAGAACATCTCGTGCGTGATAAAATCTTGCGCATTCATCACGAGAACAAGGATCTCTCGCATCGTTCCATCGCTAAAACGTTGGGAATCACAAATTCCACGGTGTCGCGAGTGATTAAGCGGTTCGAGGAACGGTTGACCACCGATCGGAAGCCCAGAAGTGAAGGAAAAAGTATTCCGTACAACACCAAAAATCACAACCGCGTAGTTGGGGCCTTCAACCGAAATCCGAACGCCTCCGTTCGGGATGTGGCTAAGAAGCTGCAAGTAAGCCGAAGTTTTGTCCAGAAGGCCAAAACTAAGGCTGAGCTTCGAACGTTCAAGGTACAAAGGCGACCCATGCCAGGAAGTTGTACCTCAACATGCTGACGAAAGTTGAATGCTGCATCATGGACGACGAAACATATGTGAAGGCCGACTTCAAACAGATCCCCGGCAACCTGTTTTTCACGGCCAAGGATAAGTTCAGCGTTCCGGAGCATGTCCGCACTCAGAAGATGTCCAAATTTGCGAAGAAATTCCTGGTTTGGCAAGCCATCTGCACGTGCGGGAAGCGGAGTGCTCCTTTCGTGACCCAGGACACGATGAACGGACAGGTGTACATAAAAGAGTGCCTCCAGAAGCGGCTGCTTCCTCTCCTGAAGGCCCACAACGTCCCAACAATCTTCTGGCCGGATTTGGCCTCATGCCACTACTACAAGGACGTGCTGAAGTGGTATGCGGACAATAAGGTCAATTTCGTGCCGAAAATGTTCAACCCTCCCAACACTCCGGAGCTCCACCCCATCGAGAAGTACTGGGCGATTATGAAGCAGCACCTTCTTAAACGACCTAAGGTAGTGAAGACAGTCGAGGAACTGAAGAAAGTATGGGTTTACATGCAAAAAACGGTTGATTCACAGGTTGTGCAGAATCTTATGGCCGGGGTTAAGGCCAAGGTGCGGGCATTTGCGTATGGACTGTAAATAAAATACGAGTAAAATGTTAAAATGAAGTTTAATAATTATTTCTCAATCCCTGAAAATTTGATGGCAGTCGGATGAAAACTCGAATTTTGCGAATCAATTTTGTGTGTGGCAATTTCATCGTGGACACCCTTTATGTTATTAACTGTTACATCACTGATTGTTTCAAAAAGTTACGAGAAAACATCCTGGAAGAAGTCTGCGAATAAGTTACTGATTTCGTTTGCGGTTTTGCCTGTTTTACTGTCTAATTGCATGTTTGATGGAAAATTATTCGACTGCTGTTTGGTCTTAACGAAACTGAAAAAAGATTTTGGGTCTAACTTTATAATATTTTCTACTTCAATGTAAACCTCATGGCATTTTTAATTTCTAGTTCAGCTGATGCATGGTTAAGTATTTTGTAAGATTCAAATCATTTATCATCTTTTTATAGGCTTTATGTGCTTTGCACCGATTTTCAAGTTGATTAATTTTCTATTATACCATGCTGGAGCTTTAGATTTGATTGATTTTTTCCTTTGCTTCTTAGGTACTGTCGTCTCTAAATATTATATTACTTGGTAGGAAAAGCATTACATAACTAACTCTATATTCAGTGTCTAGAATCACATTTTGCCAATCAAGGAAGCTTATGATTTATTTTTGATAACATCGTATTTTGCATGTTTAAAATTATAACAAGTTTCAGGCCCAAATCATGCTCCTTACTGTGCTGTTGTCATATATAAATATGGGTATTCAATCGCGGTGTAGATATATTTTCTGAGATCAGGTGATTGATTTCGTCTTTAGAAATCATCGATAAAGCAAGTAGTAAATAACAAATCTAAAAACAGTTGTTATGATTTCTGACATGATTTATTTGATTAAGTCCCAACTCTGACTTTTGTCAATAGGTGCAGGCGTTCGGCTTATCTCCCAGAAATTGGTACTAAAGAGATTCTTTCATCATCAACGATAAAATTTGCCCATTGATTGAAGTCTGCCGTAAATGTAGATATCACCGGAGCAATCCTGGACAATGATATCTGGGATTCCCCAGCTCTGTTTCAACGGATAAATCCAAAATGAACCGAATTTCCGAAATCAACGAAAACAATATGAATTAGAATCTTCAGCAAGGGCTGACATCTATGTTATGTACAATGGTACAACGTCATGGAAGCGGGTTTGAGGGTTCTACTCGAGAAGCTTCTCACCAGTTTTCTGATTACCACAGGGTTTCACACCATACTCACACCTGCCGGAGAGATAACTCGAAAATCGATCCGAGTGGCAACATGCCAGCCAGCACTTCAAGACTCATGGTGTGGTCAGTGCATGCAACCTAACGCGATACGAGCACCAGTACTGAATACGTTGATTCAATGAAGTGCGACCGAACCGCTGACTGAAAACAGCTGAATATTCCATAGCAAAACCAAAAATCATTGTCTATACAACGTTAGAAGATCTGGATGCTCCCACAAGTCCCGGTAATTGTTGCAGAAAAAGTTGACCCTTTGCTGGCACTTTTGCTTCACATATAATGTGGGATCTCCAGTGCGCTGAATCGACCAGACCAAAGATATTTAAATGACGCCGGTGAGTTGTTGAGCACTCCAATTTGACTTCAGTTGTATTATGATTGTGCTTCCTGAAAAAAACTACCAACTCGGTTTTCCGTAGAAATTCGATACCCTAGCTCTACAGGGCAACAACATAAAAATGTAAATACTCGAAATTGTTATAAAACAACAAATTGTATTTCTCATTCATTTACTTTTAATAACAAGACAAAATATTTAAACTTTTTATTGTGTAGTGAAGTTCAAACCCTTTCTGTTGTATTGTCACAGTACGGAGACTGCTTCTGGATTTTTATAAGCCACGCACCACACCTCCTCCGGCATTGATCCAAATCCAACCAAGCGTTTTTTAAATGGTCCAAACACATGCTTCCTGTGCCAGTTTTACCAACATGCAACCCAGATACTGGTCAGTGGGATTAATCGAAACCGATACGAGCCATTCTGAAACAGCCTGATGAAACATGGTGAAAAATTGCATACACCAATGCTGAACAACTATGGCCTTATGCCGCTGCTGGAGCTGAATCTTGCTGGAAGCAAAAACTTTCCGCACCGAAAAGTTTCTTAGCATAGGGAAGTGAGGTGGTCTACATGATGACGTATTGTAAATGGTACTCTTTGTTTGTTTTCACCTCCCCTGTCTATGAACAGCAGCGGTAATTTGCCTCAGACGATATTGCACCCCCAAACCACCACCGTAGAGGCATTTTGATATCGTTCAACCCCCTCGATTTGTCAGCCGGTATTTCAATAAAGATTTGTTCCATATCACACGATCATTTTGTTTGTTCAGGGACAGCACTCCAGAGTAAGCAGATCCTGCTCGTCTGGAAAATATGTTTATGACCAGCGTGCGTCATGCGCCAAACGCACGTGATCTGGCAACTCTGTTCTCTGCCATGTCTTGCGTGTCAATCCGTTGAATCCCCTGTTTTTTGAAAGCTCCACATCCAAGGTCGCACCTTTCCATCTGTTTTGCATTGATGTGTGACTCATTTCCATTTCACGCGCCATTTTTCTCGAGCCGACCGAGCCGGATTCGCTTCGAGTTCACTCGCATTGACTGCCTTGATCGCTGAGGGCGTCCGTACACCGCGTTTTTTGCACGAGGTTTCTTCTTAGGGACAACAGTACCAGTATCTTTGAAACGTTTTATGCGACCTGCCAGCACAAATAATCAGCTCAACTTCAGATGCGACAGCTGTCCTTCCCCCAGTCTCCAAATTAGTCAATCCGTCAAGATGCAAGATCCGAATTTGTTCTCTCCATGAATCCATTTCTCGCTACGTCAACTTCAACAGAGCACTAATTCGGTTTGTTGTTTACGAATGAACTGACAACAAGTCACTGTTTCAAATCGTACACAAGGGGCTCCACCGGTAATGGTGGCATACATTGCTAGCCGAGAGATCACGGCCGAGTGCATCACTTGCATGTTGCCACCCTGCATGAGACCCAAGTAGACATGATTGTCTGAAGGCATCCTTGTAAGGGTCCTTGCAGATCGACCGCATTGGGTCCCGTGACGAGACTGCTACGCCGTCGTCTGCAAGTTTGTTCCCAACGTACAGTTGTCACTTAGATAACCGTCAATGTCTTTGACGCCAAAAATTATACAAAAGGGGGCTTAACGCATGATCCCTGGGGAGACCCATGTAGCTAAATCGTGACGCTGTAGAGGTTCCATGAGAAAAACTCATACTGGACTGACGGTGCACGAGTGATTGACTGTGAATCGCTCATTCCGATACATGTTTTTGATGTTAAACTGCTTCGTCTAAAGGGTGTCCACGATGAAATTGCCACACTATGAAATTGCTCTAACTTTTTAACCGTTGGGTAGAATTTAATGAAAATTTGGGTGGATTTAGTTCATAGTGCATTATTTACATCCTGCAAGTTTTAAAGTCCTGTGATCAAAACTCGCGGAAATGGAGTCGAAAGAACAGCTCGTGCGTGATAAAATCTTGCGCATTCATCACGAGAACAAGGATCTCTCGCATCGTTCCATCGACTAAAACGTTGGGAATCGCGAATTCCACGGTGTCGCGAAGTGATTGAGCGGTTCGAGGAACGGTTGACCACCGATCGAAGCCCAGAAGTGAAGGAAAAAGTATTCCGTACAACACCAAAAATCACAACCGCGTAGTTGGGGCCTTTCAACCGAAATCCGAACGCCTCCGTTCGGGATGTGATGGCGCACTAAGCCGAAGTTCTGTCCAAAGGCCTTAACGTCGACAAAAGGCCTTTAATCGTGCCAGAGAAGTGCCAAAACTCAAGGCTGGGTGCATCTGACATGGACGACAGTTCAAGCGATTATCGGCAAACTGTGCACGCCGATAATCCGCGACAGTCCCCAGAAATGTCCAGATTTGCGAAGATTCCGGTTTAGCAAGCCATCTACACGTGCCGGAAGCGGAGTGCACCTTTGTGACCCAGACACGATGAACGGACAGGTGTACATAAAGAGTGCCTCAGAAGCGGCTGCTTCCTCTCCTGAAGGCCCACAACGTCCCAACAATCTTCTGGCTGGATTTGGCCTCATGCCACTACTCCAAGGACGTGCTGAAGTGGTATGCGGACAATAAGGTCAATTTCGTGCCGAAAATGTTCAACCCTCCCAACACTCCGGAGCTCCGCCCCATCGAGAAGTACTGGGCGATTATGAAGCAGCACCTTCTTAAACGACCTAAGGTAGTGAAGACAGTCGAGGAACTGAAGAAAGTATGGGTTTACATGCAAAAAACGGTTGATTCACAGGTTGTGCAGAATCTTATGGCCGAGGGTTAAGGCCAAGGTGCGGGCATTTGCGTATGGACTGTAAATAAAATACGAAGTAAAATGGTAAAAATGAAGTTTAATAGTTATTTCTCAATCCCTGAAAAATTTGATGGCAATCGGATGAAAAACTCGAATTTCAGCAAGTCAATTTGTGTGTGCCACTCTCTATCGTGGACACCCACATCTGTTATCACCTTAGAAAATATGCGCATCACATGGAACTGATGTGTCAGGGATACCGACAGCATACACAATCGTATCGCGACAAGCGGATATAAGTACAAAAGTGGAGTAAGCGCCATACGCACATGACGATCCATTTGACTGCATGAAAAAAATGTACGTCTATCGCCTCCCGCTTTGTGCTCTTATTCGCTATCACATACGATCACAGTGTTTGCTGGGTACTCCACCCGGGCTAAAGCATAATCCGATACAGTTTTGGATAAAGCAACTTTCTGGCTTCCCACCGCTACCAGGCGATCCTCTGTTTTGGACAGGTATGGTTCAGCCAGATACTTGTCGAATTCCAAAACGCAGGCAGATCTTGGATCCCGATTTGCCTGGAGCTTGTTCATGTTTCCAAACCGATGGCGCCAGGCTGGGGATTGATTGGATGTTCTTGGTCAGAGGTTTTCGAGTTGGTTGATACGCTGCGTCCGAAAGTTTTTTCGTCTCCAAATCCCTGCTTCTTGACACGCGGATCAAGGAAAATTGCCTGCGCGATTAATTCGTTTGGCTACTCTGTTCCTAAATCTCTGGCGCGAGACGCTCCATCAAGCTCGTTGAGTTCACTGCTCGGCAATCCAGTGGAAGCGACCCAGCGGCGTGCGGTTCCATATGTTGGCTCCAAAATGCGTGGCATTTTCTGTACCTGACCGCTCAGCGAGTTTGCAGAATATCCCAAATGCTGGTGAGATATCCAGAACTGATGCAGTACTGTGCTTTCATGTTCAGAGGCGTTATCTGTAACAGTCGCAATAACTCGGTTTCTCACCTTTGAATTATCGAAGCACTGTTGGCGACCCATGGTGCAATCATTTGCACCTGTCGTGCTCAGGTGAAAACTCCGAGGCACTCCAACAAAGACGATTTCAAAATTGTGTTTTTTTCCGATCAAAATGAGCAGTCATCCCGTAGTATCCAACATTAGTGAGTCGCTCGTCCAACAACATCACAGGTTAAACAAATGGCATTGGAGCTTCGATCGACTCAGTTTCTGCTAACTCCTTCAACTCTGTTGTGGTGTAGCGAGACAACGAGTCCATTCAAAGTCAAAATGCCGCTTCGTGACATTCCCGTATGACCCAGACTGCCATCGAGATTGCAGCTTTGCTACCGGCAAATTTTTTTCCCTTCAGATCTGGTAAAAATGGTACCAGTTCTCACCGTGGTAATTCTTTCTGGGACGCCATATTGTGTCCATACTAACAAAAAAAATTATTATGACGGTCCAAAGTGATACAGAGGCAGTACCTTACTTACTCTTGTTGGAATAATGATGGAACACGATTCCAAGCCGTCCACGAATTTTGAATGATGTAAAGACACGATATGAATGAGCGTTTAACGAAATGTGGTGAATCAACCTTGCGTCTCCTGCGGAATTGTCAGTGGCATTCTAACTCACTGAGAGAAGTACAGGTCTCATCCAAATTACGCGTTGGCTGATCATTAACAATGCTTAAAAGGTTTGGATTGTTAATCGTTTTATCTCAAGAACTTTATTTTCTTATTGTACCCACCATGATGCAGGTGCCACCGCAAAATGCATAAAATAATGCTATGTTAATAAATTTGCAGAAGATTTTTTTAAATCGCATGATGAAATGTTCAGTATCGCAGTATTTGAAAAAGCACTAGTGATCCTAATGTCGATCAGAATTCATTCTATCGAATATCACTCTGCCCCGAGCAGTTCAAACAGTCATCATTACGAAACGATCGCAATTATACCATGTTTTGGTCTTCGTATGCTCGCAACCCAGTAACAGACAAGCGTGGAATTACACTATTTGACCAATGCCAAATATTTGAAAATTATTTGACCAAATATGCTGATGGACTACTCTACTCGCACATAATAGCTACAAATCGATTTCAATGGTCGAGAACTTCCACTCTGGACATAGTTGCACTTGTTATTTTGCGGAATTCAGCTTCAATATGACATAGTGACATGAGTGCGCAAACGAATCAACAAAATAAACGTCAAAACCGCGTCAAAACGCTCAATGGGTAGAGGATTGTTTCAGCATCGATTGGCTCGAGTGGTCTGGTTTTGAACTGCAACGAGTATATATTCGAAAATTACACAAAGTCTCCATTTACTATTTTCAACGAGTATGTACTTATTAAGCATCTTGAATCCATATCGATAATCAAAATTGACGGTTAGTATTTTCTAATAATTCATTCTATGGACTGACTATAATAAATTGCTAATATTTATATAATTTCTCCTTCTATATAACTAACAGAAACAGGTCATGAAAGACTTTAATAATTTTAATATTTTAATCACATCGATGAACAGTACGTTAAGGATTGTACAAACAGTATCAATTTTAAAACACTGAATGTATGACATATCGAATATTCCTGGACCTTCCTGGAATTTCTGATGAAAAATACGTATCCAGTACAATATTGCCCATATTTGAGTTTGTAATTCTGGTGAAATGTAAGAAGGGTTCAGTCTCACCATCGGTGGATTAATGCGGGTTTTTTTTTTTACTTTAAGTTTGATTTTTAATTATTTCTAGCATTAACATAAACTGATTTTTGAACACTGTTAATGTCATTTTTCACTATTCATTATGTTTTATTAATTGAACATATGAAAAATTGAATATCTTCGTAACTTCCGTCTTTTTTTTATTTTAGTTTGATTTTACCATGTTTTGTACTTGTGTGTTTACTAGTTAAATGTTTTATTTATAGAAAACTTACATACAAATTTATATCACGGACATGCAACGATCTCTGGAGAAAGGTTCGTGAGTGGCTCAAAGACGCCAACTTTACGAGCTTTCTTATTTTCGTTTCGCTTGAAAACCGGATTGACATTAGATGAGAACCACTTGTTACATTAGATTTTACTCACATTTTAAAACATTTTTAAACAAAAGGTCACGTAAAGATCGGATTGTTGCGGGCTCATCATTTTGAAATCATTATTCATTGTTTACCAAAATTAACGAATTCATAATCCTGTGTAAACATATCGACAGTGATTTTTTTAATAACAATGAATTTGTGACACTGAGTGAGATTTCTTCATACCATTACAATAAATTGAAACAATTAATCATATCTCTTTTCTCGCATTGCTTCACTAACCTTTATGTTACCTGTGTTTAGAAAGCAACCTTTTCCTTTTGCCTCTCCTTTGAAACTTCTTTCATCTGTTTATTTCGTTCTTTAGCCTTGATTTTCACTTTTTAGTGTCTAAAAACCTTTGAATTTCCATTTCACAGTGTTCAATGTTCCTGATATTTTCCAGACTCCTTTTAACTCTTTTCATTTATCTTTTTTACCCTTCTTACATCAATAGAAGGGTATTAAGATCGCTTGAAAACTCGACTTTTTATCCGAGGCCCACAGGGCCGAGTGTCATATACCATTCGACTCAGCTCGACGAACTGAGCACATGTCTGTGTGTATGTATGTGTGTGTGTGTGTGTGTGTGTGTATGTGTGTGTGTATGTGTGTGTGTGCGTTACAAATAATGTCACATCGGTTTCTCAGCCATCTGTGAACCGATTTCAGTTCTGTTGACGGCAAATGGAAGCTACAACATTCCCATAGAACGCTATTGATTTTTTTTTCATTCGGACATTTCGTTACGAAGATATGAACGAAACAGTACTTGAAGGCCTATTATAATAGTAATCAAACAGTTTAGTCTCCGATTACATACTGAGCTATTTGTGTACCGATTTTAGTTTTGTTGGTGTCAAATCAAAGCTATAATATTTCCAAATAACTGGTCAAAATTTCATTATGATTGGATAATTCTTCATGGAGATATGACCAAAACAATACCTGAGAGCACATAATTGTGAGATGACAATATACTCGTTGCAGTGCAAAACCGAACAAGACCAATCACACCAATCGATGCCGCTTGCATTCTATTGTGTCGTATCTGGAGCGTTGTATAGCACATACAGCGGACTAGCCACACTATGCTACTGTATAGAATTAGAGCAGCATCGATTGGCTCGAAGTGGTCTGGTTTTCGAACTGCAACAGTATATTCGAAAATTACACAAAGTCTCCATTTACTACCATTTTCAACGAATATGTACTTATTAAGCATCTTGAATCCATATCGATAATCACAATTGACGCTTAGGATTGTATAATAATTCATTCTATGGACTGATTATATGAAATTTCTAATATTTACTGTAATTTCCCTTTTATATAACTAACATACACAGGTCATTAAAGACTATTAATGGTAATATTTTAATTTTTGTTCAATCGGTGAACAATACGTTCAGGATTGACAAATAGTTCATTTTATAAACTGAATGTATGGCATATTGAATATTTCTGAATCTTCTTGGAATTTCTGATGAAAATTACATTATTGGCCACATTTGAGTATGTTATTCTGGTGAAGCGTAAGAAAGGTCCAGTCTCACCATCGGTGGATTAATGCGGGTTTTTTTATTCTGTTCTTAATTTAAAAAACCTGGCAATTTTCAGGGTTTCTCTTTTTGTCTTTTTGTCGATAAAAAGTCTGCCAGTGCCAGATGAATCTGGCATAATGGCACCCCTGGCTGTCGGTCTCTTTAGTGTTTTTTCAGCTTTGTTTAGATCTCAGCCTTGCTCCCGCTCTCGCTCTCTATCGTGATTCAGCCGGTGTCGAATTCTAGAATGCTATGAGATGTGTGGCTGAGCCCCCGCTCTTTAAAATTGAGCGGCTAAACGCTCATTCACTCTGAGGAACCGGATCACCCGCTCAGTTCATGAGCGGATTGCCCTTCTCTACTATGGAAAGCAACGCGAGACAGTCGTTCGTTCCCTTGCCCCTACGAAAACCATATTGGGTATCTGAAAGCAGGTTGTTCGTCTTAACCTATTTGTCCAGGCGGAAGAGGATCATTTTCTCCAGCAACTTTCGAATACAAGATAACATCGCGATGGGTCGACAGGAGTTGTGGTCGGACGCGGGCTTACCGGGATTTTGAACGGCAATAACTCTCACCGCCTCCAATCATCCGGTACAGTGTTGAGCTCCAGAAGCTGATAAAACACAGTTCAACATGCGCCTCTTCGCGACGTCTGGGAGGTTCTTAGCGAGCTGAACTTGATCCTATCAGCCCCTGGAGCCGTATTGCCACACGAAAGGAGTGCGAGATAGAGTTCTACCATTGAAAAGGTTGGCTGATTCATCTACCGAATTCGTGGTTTCGCGAGGCATGATCCGTGCCGACACAGAATCTGGACGAACTTTTCGCGCGAACTTGAGGATCCATTGGTCCGAGTACTCCTCGCTCTCGTTGTTCGTAGTTCGGTTACGAAATCTTCGCGCCGTGTTCCAAAGAGTACTCATCGACGTTTCGCGCGATAGCCCGCCCAACAAACAATTCAAAGCGATTCATAAACACCCATGTTAATTATATGAGGAAATATAGCTTCCGGAGCTGAATAAAAATGCAGTCGTTTTGTTTTTATAAATAACAGTATTTGATACAGAACAAAAAGCTTGTAAACAGAGACCGAAATTTTCGCCTACTTGAGAAGAGAAAAGTCCTTTTTCATCCGCTTGGAGAAACAGATGAGAATGTGAGAAGCGAGAGACTATTATACGCTCACAGCAGTTTTCGTGAGAAACGCAACGGCGATTAATAATTTTCGATGCATGGTAGCTGATAAATGTTTCTTTTTTCAGTGAATCCTGGATGCCGATAATTATTTTTCACTTACTTTTTGACATCTGAAAATGCACCAGTCTTCATGCTTATTTTGTTTTGACATTATAATTTATAAAAGCCACACAATTTTTACCATTGTGAGAATCTGACTCTGCTTTCTCTTTCGTTTTCAATTCGATGCCAAGACACATTAAACGCGCACCAACACTTTCAGATATTAAAAGACTATGTATTTCACACGTTAAAACTGTATTTTGAGCAGCAAGCGTAAATTTTTTTTTTTTTCAAATATTTATGAAGATTGTACTCTGACGATGTTTCTACTATTATAAAACGGATTATTTTGTGTGGACCATTTCTTGTACATTTATGTTGCTTTTTTGTAAAAAATGAAGAATGTATCTGACGAAGTTCTTTACAAACGGATTATAATGAGTTGGCTATTTTATTTTAAAATTTTATTTTTTCACATTTACAATACTACAATACTCACTATTTTGTTCGTCACAATGATGATGATGGAAATTTGTATAATGTTGTATTAGTTTAAAAAAAAAATAATAAAGAAAGTAGTCTACAATTGTTTGAGCCTCGCGCGCGGTATACAGATATGATGGACTTCTTTTTGATTTCGTAAAAAAAATGGCCTTTGATGCTTTAGATGGTACTATGAAATAGTAGCGAGTTGTCTGGCTGAATGTCGGGGAATTCTTCGTCAATTCTTTTGTGGTTGAAAGTAAAAGTTTGACTAATGCCGGTCGAGGATTTTTTCGGTTTGGAAATTTTCTCGATCTCTCTGATTGAGGATATCCTTGGTCATCCCAAAACTAAGGTGCCGGTTCCATTAGTGTTGGAACCTCTGACTCTGTAGCGGGCAAGATCGGATATTGGCTTGCCTTTTGATAATGTCCTTTTACTGGATTCTGTGATCTGAATTGCAACAGAATTTCCTGATCGCTGGGAATATTTGCGAACTTTTGTGGTTAACATCAAAGCTATTCATAATTATGTCGCTGTGAAGCAAATGGATACTTTTGAAGAAATTTATATCTGTAAATGAAATCAGTTCGTTTTTTTTTTGCATAACTGGTTTGAATTGTTACCAAATTAATTATCTTAGAGATAAAATCGTCTAGCTCAAACCTTTGTAGGGGTAAGGGCGGGACCATCATCATCATGACTACCTGTATTTGCTTTGAAAATATGTTTTATAAGCTGAATTATATTGTTTATTACTCTACAGTTCAATCATCAGAAAAAAGATAAACAAACATGGAATAAAAGCATGTTACTCAAAAATCGTCATCATTATATAACAGCTAGTATAATTATTTTGAAATAACTTTTTAACAGTCATCACTAGACGCGTTGTTCAGCTATACAACGATATTTATTGAACTCCCAAAGAAGTTAAACTAGAACCTAAATAGGATTTAATAAACATTAGATGGATGATTTGTGGTGTAAGTTTCAATTACACATTTATTCGACTATTACGCAACGCTTAATCAGTTATTTAAAGCTATCGATTTTTAATTAATTATGAAACTTTTATGAAGCAATTATAAAACTCTATTAACTCATACCCAAAGATATGTGTATGTGACTGTTAACTAACCATTGTTAAACAATGTCATGCGAATTAGAGACTAAAGATTTATATACGTATTTTGACTGTTTCAAATACATAACCAAGGATGGAGAAGATGGAGAGTTAGGCAGCCTTCAATCCAGGATCATGAGTTCAAGCCTGAGATCGAGCAAAGTAAAATTTGAGTACCGTACACTGATAGGCAAAATAAAGTGCCCACCTCTTCGTTTTTTCAATTTCTCTCATTTACTTGGTTCAAATTAAAGTAAACACAGTGTAGTTTTTTTTTCTTATTTTATTTTTTATATTCTTTTTAAGTTTCACTTATGGAATACTGAAAAAAATGAGTTTTACTTAAAGAAAAAAAAATCAATTTGTGTTGAAAAAAAAACAGTGACACAATGAAGTGCCCACTTCAAAAATCGATATGTTTTCGATAAGTTTCCATTGGAAGACCCCTCGATTGTTTATGTTTTGATATTTTGACATGTTTTGAAGCAAACGGCTCAACCTGGTGCATTTGTATACGTGATCGCATTTGATTCAATTGAAAAAAATGGAGAACGCAGTGCTTTCGAAAGCAATTCCCTTGTGTATCCGAAAATTGGTCGTTCGTGATGTGCAAAACGGTGAATCGCACCGGGCTGTCGCTAAGAAGTACAGTATCAGTAAGGCAGCGGTTAGCAAAATTCTTCTGAAGCTTAAAACGTTTGGATCAGTGGTGGATCGCCCTGGCAGAGGCAGGAAGCGGAAAACGGATGCGAGAACGGACACCAAGATCATGCGCGAAGTCAAGAAGAACCTGAAGGTAACTGTCCGCGAGATCCAGGAAACCCTTCAGTTATCAGTTTCCGGTCGAGCTGTCGTCCGTCAGCACAGGGTTGAATAGCAAAATTGAAGCGCCCATTTATCAGCAAGGCAAACAAAGCCAAACGGCTTAAGTTTGCTAAGGAGCATGCTGATAAGCCCCTAGAGTTCTGGAAAACGGTTCTCTGGACGGACGAACCGAAATTCGAGCTGTTTAACCGAAAGCGGCGGGTTCGTGTTTGGTGCAGATCGGGAGAGGAGCTTCAGGAGCGCCACATCCAAGGCACGATGAAGCATGGAGGAGGAAATGTGATGGTCTGGTGCTGTTTTTCGTGGGGTGGAGTGGGAAACATTGTGAAAATCGACGGGATAATGACGGCAGATTCTTACATCTACATCCTGCGAGAAAATCTGGAGGTTTCGCTGATCCAGACGGGCCTTGAAGACAAGTTCGTATTCCAGCAGGACAACGACCCGAAGCATACTGCCAAGAAGACCAAGTCTTTCTTCCGGTCTTGTCGGATCAAACCGCTGGAATGGCCTCCACAAAGCCCGGACCTCAATCCCATCGAGAATTTGTGGGCGATTCTCGATGCCAGGGTTGACAAAACTGGTGTTACCAATAAAAATAACTATTTTGAAGCCCTGGAGCGCGCCTGGGAAGAGCTATATCCACAGCACCTAAAGAACCTGGTCGAGAGCATGTCGAAGCGCCTGCAGGTGGTCCTGAAGGCCAAAGGAGGACACATCAATTATTGAAATGCTTTTATTTTACTTTATTTTATGTTTTCTGTAGCCTAAATGAAGTGGGCACTTTATTTTGTCTCTGTTTTTTTCAACACAAATTGATTTTTTTCTTTAAGTAAAACTCCTTTTTTGCAGTATTCCATAAGTGAAACTTAAAAAAGAATATGAAAAATAAGATAATAAAAAAATACAGTGTGTTTACTTTAATTTGAACCAAGTAAATGAGAGAAATTGAAAAAACGAAGAGGTGGGAACTTTATTTTGCTTATCAGTGTATCTCAAAAAAAAATTTCAATAATATGAAGAAATATAATATATTTTGGTGTCTTTAACAACGTTATATAAAGTTTTGTAATAAACTCCTTTGTCAACCATTGTTAAACCATTGTTATGCTAAACAAAATGTCTCGTGAACAGCAATGGCTATAGTACATTTTATCGTTAATTAATTATGCTCTCTATAAATTAATTTCATTATACTATACGAAAAGATTGTTTTTGTTTAAGAGATAAGCGATAGCTCTAGAATGGTTGATACCTAACTTGTACGACTGTTTCATTTGTGTATTTCTTCAAGAGTTGAGTTGAAGCTTAAAAATGGTTATAACAATTGTTAAATAATGTTGATGTCTAATAAATACAAATGAGAATTGTTGAATAAACACTTTTATTCAAATGTTGTAAAGCAGTGGATGTTGAAAAGATTCTCCAAATTTGAGTAAACAAAGGTTGTACAGCAGCTATGATTCAAAATAAGATGACGGTTGATAAGCATTAAGCTTAACAGTGAATTTGAAGAAATGATTTTATAAACTAAAATTGATACTTGGGCGTCCACGAATCTTCGCCAGTATCCGCGTTTCTTGGCCTTGATGAGGCTCTTAAGTTCGCGTTCGAGAGCCGAAGTGTTCGAAGTGTTCGAAGTGTTCAGGTGTTCCACGTCTACGGAAAACTTTAAACGCGTCGGACTGTTTACGGTAAACCTCGGTGCATTGCTGATTCCACCATGGAGAAGGAGGTTTCCTGCGAAATGACGTTCCTGGAACTGGTCGAGTTTGAGCTTGAGCGCGCTGTCTAAGATCAGGTTGGAGAGGAAGGTATATTCTTCCAGCGGTGAAAGCCTTTCTACCGTCGTTACGGCTTCATCTACTGCTGTCCTAAACTTTTTCAAGTCGATGTGACGGGTAAGATCATACGTGACGTTGACAGATTTCGACGGATTGAACCCGGTGGCAACAGAAATTTTTTGAATCACATTCCATGTGCAATCCAACGATAATGAATTTGAATAAAGTATGAGGTCTAATCTACTGTCAACTGAGGATGGACCAGCCAAACGTGTTACTTATCCATTGTTAAGAACTGTCATATTGAAGTTGTCACAAAGGTCATATATCAGGGAAGACCGGTTGTCATCGTACAGTTCTCCCCAGCATGTAGCGTGAGAGTTAAAATCTCCCATGATCAACCGTGGAGCAGGAAGGACCGAACAAATTACTGAAATTTGTTTTCGATTTTTCGAGGCTCAAGGAGGAATATACGCAGAAGCAATGCAAGGCTTGTATTTTTAATAACAGCCTGACATGCGACAACTTCAATACCTGGTATTGGAGGAAAATTCACTCTATAGAAGGAGTAGCACTTTTTGATCCCCAAAAGTACTCCCCCTCCACGCGAATCCTCACGATCAAGACGAATAATATTGAAATCATGAATCGGAAGATCGATTTCGGGCGAAAGCCATGTTTCACAAAGAGCGAATGCATTACAACCGGTATTGTGAGCTATAAATTTGAATAATTCAGCTTAGGAATAAAACTTCGACAATTCCACTGCAGAACAGTGATCAAATCCCCGACCTCATTTGGAAAACTATCCATCGAAGGAAATGATTGCTGCAAGGAGAGGCCTCTTAATTGTCAATTGCTTCAAAAATGTCTTCACTGTGGGAAGCATTTCCTGAACATTGCTTTTAAGAGGGTCACTCGAGAAGGGGGTTTCTGTTCTTAAAATCGGGGCATAAGGGGTTTTGAATGTCCCCGGAAGAGATGCACCCTTTTAAGATGAAGAAGAAATGGAATTGTTCTTACGTTCGTTTTTATGTATTCGACTGCACAAAAGCTGTTCTATAACTGTACTGCACGATTTTAATATTATTTTTGTTACTAGTTCACTAGCAAATGGCATAAACCCTTAAGACTATCGTGAATCTTTAAGATCCCAGAGAAGAAAAAACAATCTCGAAACCTCAGTCGGTGCAGTCAAAATAATTCACCCACTCGTAATCCATCAACAAGATTGGCTTTCCACCAGACTCATCAGCATAATGCTTCTTTGGGAAAATGCCACAACACGCAAATTTCCCGACCTTCGCCTCGCTTGTTTTGATGGCCAGTTCTGATCAAAAGCACAGTGGCTATTTGTCGATCTTGTTAAAGCTTTTTTGTTTTTTCTCGTTTCGCAAACCAAACGAAGGCCTTTCAGTAGTACTCCTAGCCAGTCCTTATGAGGTAAGCATGAATCTTCTTTTCTCGGAGAAATATCTGTGTTTTTGTATCCGGAGGGGACTCACCGGCGGAAAATACACCCGCAAGGGGCGTTCGTTTTGGCATTCAGTCGCGACCCCCTCAATTTGTGCGCCATAATTTGAATTAACATATTTCCACATTAAGTGACGATGATGCACGCCACCGTCGCGAGGGGAGACCCATTGCGATGCGAGAGCCAAAGAGCTCTGTAAACAATTTATAATGAAGTACCAGTTGAAGAGACGAGAGCGTTTCGCTTTGGAAAATTATAAACACTTTTGCTATTTTTTACTTCCCTTCGTGAAAAGTGAAAAGGGGGTTGCAAGTGAAGCAAAACTCCACGTGCGTCGCAACGGCCAGCTCCAGGGAAGTGCGATGACGGATGGGGCGACGATTTTCAAGGAAGCGAGAAGAGAGTCGTTAAATGTAATGAAAATATATGAAAATAAACGTGTCCTGTGAGATATTTGGGAGGGGAAGAGAGAGACATTGCTTTCGGTATTCAATTTGTACAAATCGATACGGTTGCAGTACAGTGCTAGGGGATGGTTTTTTTTTGTCTGTGAATTTCCTGGCGTGCAGTTCTTTTTCCTCGCCTGCTTTGTCGGCTCTGTTTCGGGATAGATAACGAGCTTGAACTTGCTGAGGCTCCTTAATTCAACGAGCAACGCCAAAAGTTATGCAAAATACATGCCACCTCGAGACGTGTGCTCCGTTGAAATGGAGGGAAACCCAGGATGCGTCGGGGTGGGCCAGTGGCATGCCATCGAACGGGCAAGGCAAAGGGACATGCAGGGAGCTCGAGACTAAATAAAGAAAAACGAGCGCTAATGTTGTTGCGCGGTGAGGCAGGAATGGCAACGAGGGAGGAAATTTAATAGTAAAATTGAGGGTTCATTCCAATGCTTTTCGTGTACGTGGTGTGTTTTGTGAGGGTTTTAAAGCAAATTGAAAAATGGATACATTATGCGAAGAATAAACGTGTAATTTAGGATATAAGGGTATTTCGTCCCTTGAAGCGGAGGTTGATGATGTCAGGATGGCTTTTGAGCTTCCCTCTTCAGGGACCGTGACGAGTACATCAAAAGCCGGTGGCAATGTTCTGATGCGATTATAAAATGCTGTTCGTGGAAACGGGGAAAAAATATAACTGTTTGTCGCTTGGGTTTAGGCCTTGCAAAGGATTCCAGGTAGGCAAACAAAGTTTGCAAAGAGTGTTCGGATATGGAAGGGAAAATGTAAAACCGAGCATTGATTTAATTTCATTTTATTAGTATTGGTCGTATCAGGTGTAGTATAAAGTTTAAGAAAATTCGAAATAAAAGCAATTTTTGAAACATTTCATAGTTTTTCAAGAAATGTCTCGCTTATTATTCCTCCTGCAGATTCCTCCGAACAACTTCCGAGATTTCTCGAATGAGCTTATCAGTAAAACCTTTGGAAACGCTTCTGAACGGCGATAGCTCCTCCTGCTGCTTCAGTTGCTCCATTTGTGTTGCCAGATCATCGAGTCGTACCATGAGATTATCGATTAAGCCCTGTTGCGCAACCAGTTTCGCGTTAGCTTCGGCGATATGTTCCGCTTGATGGGAAATTAAATTCTCTAGAGTTTTAATGAACTTCGATTGATCCACTCCGACTTCGACGATATTGGTGATTTGCTCCTCCAACTGCTCCTTGTTGTCGAATTGAAATCCACCACTACGGACGTCACTTATGTTCAACTTGTTGTACGTCACAGTGCTGAGTTGTATCATACTTGAACAATCAAGAGATGTTTCTGAATGTGTAATATTTTTCAGAGAGTTCAAAAATTCATCTCGCCAACGACAGTCAAATAAATTGTCGTTCAAATTTATCTCGCGCAAAACCGGAAATTTGTTCGCATCCAAATTTGCCAAATACGTCAGATGGTTGGATGATAGCTGCAATGTTTCAAGTCGTTGGAAGTTATAATTATTGAAGTTTAATTCTTTCAAGTAATTGCCGCTTAGATCTAGAACTTTTAGACGTACGAGGTTCCAATCATTGTCAGAAGTAACAATATGGTAGATCCGATTTTTTGACAAATCTATGCTTGTTACTTTTTCTAGTTCATTCAGTTTGTTCGAATCAACCACACTAATTTGATTACCACTTAGTGATAATGTTTTTAAGGCCTTTAGTTTATCCAAATTCTCCGGTATTGTTTTCAGGTTGTTGGAGGTAATGGTCAATTCTTCCAGATAATCATTTCGTTCGCCGCCAATGATTAACTCAAATGTATTACTTTGGGTGGCAACCAGTCGCTGCAAGTCTGGCTTCAGGTAGATCTTCCTGATTTGACCATAGTTGATCGTCAGCGCGCTTACCCAATTCATTCGTTCCATCAATTCTTTGGAAATGTAATCCACTTGCACACCAGTTAGTTCTATACTCTTCCGAACAGGGAACTTGAGAGAAGCAATCTCGGTGGAATTTATGACTATATTATTTATGATGCATCGGCTTCTAACATAACGCCAACTGTCTTGACAAGTCAATTCTGTTGTGTATGCTTTTTTACATGAAAGAAAACTGAAAACATCGTTATTCTAGACCGTAGATTATGAATAAATTAATTCATACTTACAAGAGTAAAACGATAGCACTTCGGAAAGAATACTGCTTGAATGGTTCCATTCTGACTGCTAAAGATGAACTGATGACGGTATCAGCTTAAGAATACCAATTTCAGCGGTAGCAAAAAAAAAATCGAAGTTTGCATTCTCTTTTGGAGCCTCTTTGCTACCGAGAGACTACCGAAAGCATCGAAGTGAGACTACTCAGCAAGAACAATGTATTAGTTAGACGATGTTCGAATATGGCTAGCCGTTATCATCATAAAGCTGACTTCCCGTGAGTATGTATATGTGCTCCGAGTCGTACCAACGCGGAAGAAAAGTGAGATATAGAACATCCGCACAAAGCGGAGAAGTGAAAAAATATAGAACATCCTTACAAAGCGGAGAAGTAAAAAAATATTTATTTTAACTTGAGCAAAATTCGAATTTTCATGGAAGGACGGAGCGTGCAATCCCATTTCTAATGTAAATCTATACCTAATAACATGCACATACAATGAATGCTATTCATAATGTGAACTTATATATTCAACTAGCCATTCTCACTTATTTCATTAAAAATTTACACTATGTCTCTATAATTCAGCAGAGTCGCATAACATTGTACACGGCTTCATTTAAAATTGTCCTAACGTACTATTCAGGCCAGTCCAATGTTAGCCATATTTATTTTCGCGTCTATCGAGTGCGGTCGTAAGAAAAAGTATAGTAAAAGTGTAGGTAAAAATTAGGTGCCCGGATTGTGGATATAGTTATACGAGTATGTAACCGTATTCAGCAGAAAAGGTGTCCTCGATCAAGGTAAACACATGTTCATTTACAAATGGTAGTCAAGACGTAATAAGAAATTTCTATTTAGGATCCAACATATATCAACAAAGACGGCAAGATGTATGCAGTGGCTTATTGATTGCGTTTATTCGCGACTTACTTATGCGGCTGGTTCCTGTAGAGATGTGTATGCGGCAAGGCACAATACAATATTGCTCGGAATTTGCAATAGGTCGATTAATCTTGTATAAAAACGGTTTAAAACATAACTAAGTGAATTTGATTCATGTTCGTACTCTAAAATCATCTTCAACAGCAGAGATTTATGTTTGTAATAGCCATTCGTGCTTTAAGTTTCCTATACATTTTGAGCTCAACAGACAGTGTTCTGAGTTTAAGTGGTTCTTGAACTGTGTAACCTCTGGTTTGGATGTAACTCAGGCTATGCATAGAATCAAAAAACACACAAAAAAACAACTAACGACTGACGAAAACAAATGTCTCATTCGGTTTTCCGGTACACTCTGTTTGTTCGAGTTTTACAGCAGTTATGTACAGCAGGAACAAAAGCAAGACAGATTTTTCATTAGGGCCCAACTGACAAACGTAAACGATGGCTTTTTCCGCGAATTTCTCATCATTGGAAACTCGCCTAATCAATAGATCATTGCACGATGGCGTCATCAATGCAGTTTTGACAGTTCAGGGAGCTTGTTTACGTGGACTTAGCATATTTTCGGTAAGATCGATTCAGGTAGTGGTCAGAATTTGTTGCGATTGAATTAAACTTGCCGGAAAACAGACACCAGAGCTTAATTTTACATCATTTCCTGAATCTAATCGTACAGAATCCGGAAAAAGCCTATGAAAATATTTGTTTGAGCGGTCCAAATTCTAACACCTTGTAAACAAGCTCCCTGAACTGTCAAAAAAGTGAGGTTAATAGATTTCGGTGCAATGATCTATGCATCACGTTCATTTCGAAGAGGAAGAGTTCATCTATCCGATAGAACTGCAGGTTTACTCGGGTAGCCTTTGTGCCACGAGAAATTTACGGAAGAAGCTATTGTTTACGTTTGTCCTCTGGGCCCTAATGAAAAATATGTCTCATAATGTCTGTTAAAAATGCACACATAACAACAAATCTATCAGAACTCTCACTTTAGTGGTATTTAGTGTATTAGTGGTGATTCGTTGTTGCAATTCGTGCTTGAATGCTAATTCTGCAAAAAAAAATACCATCAGATTTACCTGAACATCTTCGGAATCATTTTTTAACCAACAACCATTCCTCTTAATCGAAATTCTTCTAAGGGAAGGTCCATTAATTATGTCACGTGGTAGGGGGGGAGGGGGGTTTGGGAAAACGTAACGATCCATACAAAAAATTTTGAAGGTCCATACAAAAAACGTGAACGTAAAAAGTCTTTTTTTGCGTGACGTAATTAATGGACGTTCCCTAAGATGTTAATCATTCATATTGTACTGGTAACATCTCAATATTCTCCCGATACTGACTCGTAAAAATAGTGCAGCTTTTTTTGTTTCCGTTTTTCTATGAACTTATCCGTAACTATGCCCTGATATGATAAATAATAAATAAATTACATGTTCACCTGTTGTGACAGCTATAACATCTTCGGATGAACCAATAAGCCGATCAATAAATATACCGACAATGCGATTGATTGATGAACCTGCAAGTCGAATACACCGATATTTAACGGTAAATTTTCCATACTCTAAATTAAAGCAGATTTATGTTATTTGCGCTGTTGTATTTACACTCAATGTTATCGTGAAATAATTCTGCGTCAAACAAAAATCGGCTACTTTGAAATATGCATCTTAGTTTGATTTATTAAGGACCGGTTGCATTGTAAACAAAAAATGTGACTACCGACAGTGGATGAAACAAACTTAAATTTAGATTGAATGTTCCTTCTGTGATTTTGCAGTTACAGTGGCGCCAGTATTTTAAGTCATTCGTTTATTTATTTTGATTTTAATAGCCATAAAATATAATTTTCAAGACTAAGAATAACATAGTATGTTATCTTTGATGGCTATACTTTTCTAAAATTTCTATTAATTGATCCATACAATTAGTCAAAAAATATGCCAAAACTGATTTTAAAGCAGACCAGACGTAAGAAGGATATATTCAAATGTAGCAGGGCACATATGCTAATCTGATAATAGATTGAAGCATATATTAAAAAAATCTAACAAGGAATCATTGAAAAAATAACGATACAATTCTGACCAATATCCGTGACGGTCTCATGATTAATACTCGTAAAGTATACTCTATTACGAAAAAAATGACATGGTTCACACTCAGCAAATTAAACTTTCATTGTTCATGAGCTTACATTACGATTTTTTGCTATAAGAAATCAGTATGACCGCTAGTCTATGCCAACGTTTGTAAACAGGAAAAAAATCCATTAATAAGTTTCATTGTAAACAGGAAAAAATCCATTCATTATGCAATTCAAAAGCATCGTTCATAAAATATACCTTATGAAATTTATTTCATTTGCCTGAGAATACGTCAAAATCGCCATCAATCAAAATTACTCAATTTCATTTTTAGTTGATTCATGTTTTGAAAAACCGTGGCTCAATTTTGAGTAGGTCTAAACGAGAGTGCAGAATATTCGGCGTATTTATTGTCGGTGTAAAGAGTTTTCCTCAGATTTCACGATTTTTTAAACTTTTGAGCTGTCAAATGATAGTTGTTATTCCACAGTCTCTGTTGTTCTTGTTTCCTAATTTATTTATCAACACCGGAGTTGAATAAGTGCAGGATAGAATTTGGAATGAAGCGAAGACTACTTTATCAAGAAGACTGGCAACTCTGCCAAAAGCCAGGCGACAGTAACCGCAACGCCATCTCCGAAAAAGGTAGAATCTACTACACGAATGTGTGCGTGTCAGCTCATCAGTACACGCACACAAAGAGATACAGCAGCTGTCAATATGTTTTCGTCTTTTATCATTTGAGCAAGCGAATAATCCGATTTCACATTTCATAAAAACAAATACATTTGGAATTGAAATAAACCTTCGAGATGGGCTACAAACAGTGCAGTGCATGTGGATGTCTAAATAATTCGAATAATTCGAACAAATCGTTTTTCATCGTTTCGGCAAAAAACAGGTTTAAAACAAACTGGGTTGGATCTGGATTTGTTTACTTGAATAACTTTTTACCAAATTTCAGAGACTCAAAGCTTTGGAAACGTTTCTGCGGCGATGAAAATCTACCGGACCATTCATATATTTGTGAGGATCATTTTTTTTTATTCAGATTTCCTCAACATATACAATAAAAGTCAAGGGTAAGATAACATAAATCGTTAAACAATAGGATTAATATATCGAACCTCTTTTTTTCAGCCACCACAAATGCGTGATTCCTAGAGTTTGTAAAGAAACTGATGTCTCGTGCCCAATGGACTTAGATGGAGGATGTATTCCTGCAGGATAAGATCTACATACAGAAGGCATAGGAGTCGACGGAAATTTACTGGATGTTGCTGGCGAGGTAGAGATTTCTTCAGATATGGTTTGCAGAAGTGCCGATGTTTCATTTGCTTCTGTATTGAAAAGAGTTAATCCTAGTATATATCATGATCATGATTATATGCACGATACTATTAAGTCAATTCTTATCGCGGAGAGAATGGTGCAAATGGAAGAACGGAAAATCAATTTGAAGAAGGAGCATCGAAAAAAATCCAAAACTATCTCTAAGAAGCAAAATCTTATTAAGAGTCTTCGAATCGAGATAGCGTTTTTGAAGAAGAGGTGCAAAATTGACACGAAGAAGCAAATCTAACTTCAAGACCCAATTCTGCTGGAGCTTCAAGCTAATAAGAACCGGAAATGCCGTGGAGGAAGATTTTCTGATGACATGAAACATCTAGCATTAGTTCTTCATTACTGCTCTGTAAAAGCGTATAAACAAATGAGACAATTTTTTGCTTTGCCTTCCATAAGCACGATTCGAAAATGGTTGGCAAAAATTGATGTAGGTGAAGGATTCTCTCCCAATATATTCAATTTGCTCCGGATCAAAGCAAACGTCTTGCCTGCCGAGGAAAAATTGGTCACCATTTTTTTTGATGAAATGGCCATTACTGAAAAAGTGTCATATTTTGGTAACGCGAAGCCTGATTATTTTAAAGGATTTCAAACGAAGCACCCTGGAAGACGTGAAGTTGATGTGAATTCACCTGCAAAGTCAGCTTTAGTGATGATGATCAAATCTATCCGATCTGGGTTTAAACAGTCCATCGGATACTTCTTTTGTAAAGATATGAAAAGTGAAGAGCTAAAATCCATAATCGATGAATGTATTCAGCTGGTTGCTAATTCTGGTTTTACGCCTAAAGTGCTTGTTTGCGATCAGAACTCTGTTAACCGTGCCTTGTTCTCGAAGGAATATAAAGTGTCAACAGGAAAACCATATTTCGAAGTGTCAATAGGAACAACGGTACAACGAATATATTGTATGCCTGACGCACCTCATCTATATAAATCTACGAGGAACAATTTATTAAAGCACAATGCTATCTACGATGGTGGGTTATGCTGCTTCAAGCACATTGTGGACCTCTACTGGGAGGATGTTAAACATACTCCACGTACTGTTCCTGGATTGACTTACGACCACATTAAACTCTCACAGTTTGCGGAAATGAATGTAGGACTAGCTGCGCAGACTTTGAGTCGATCCGTTGCCGTTGGATTGCTTGCTTTCGTGCGAACAAATAAGCTTCCTAAAGCAGCGTTATCTACAGCAGCGTATTGTGAGGATTTTGAAGAATTATTCGATGCTGCCAATACTTCTTGCTTCAATACTACAAAGGTATTTGTAAACTTTTTATTGAAAAAATATACAAATTACATTCTCTCTCTAGGCAATGAAACGACCACTTCAAGAACGATCAGCCCATTGGCCAATGATGGAATCCATGGTGGAGCGATTGAAAACGTTGAAGTTTATCAGCAGTTACTGTTTCGATGTTACCCAGGTAGAATCACGCATTTTTCCAAAAAAAAACAAAAAAAAATTAGAATTCACATTTTTTTTTATAGGAACAAAACTTCAAACCTCTGGTGAAACAATCCCGTTCACCATATTTTATCGAAGGATGGTTGCTGTACATTGCTTCTTTGAAATCGCTCTGGAGAGAACTGCACGAGAAATATGGGTTCAAATTTCTTAGAACCAGGAATCTATCACAGGACTGCTTAGAGCTCTTTTTCTCACAGGTGCGTTGGAAAAACGGAAACAATTGCCATCCTGATTGCTCTCTATTTTCATCGGCATACAAATCCTTGGTGATAAACCACTTGATATTACCAGAGCAAGTTGGCAATGTCAAAGCTGATCTAAGTAAATACATCATAAACAGAGAGGAATTTTCAAAAGTACAGATCGTTAAAAAAGCTATGTACGGCCGCAATATCTTGATGCGGAAACAGACGAACCCACCAAACCGATAAACGAACCATCCGATATAAATAAATTATCCAATGTTCATTGGACTACAGGATGGGCATGTAGTAAGATAACGCATAAAGAATGCCTTATGCGCGTCACAGCAGGAAGTGATGACTTAAACCAGAATGTCGCCTTTTAGCAGACTTGAAAAAGTACACCCAATCATCGCGAATCACCACCCCTGGTGAGAAGATTTTTCAGTATTTCACAGCTGTATGCAGGATTTTCGAAAGACACTTCAAAACACTTCTCAGGCTGGATACTGTTGGTGCTAAAGAAGAACTGATGGACATAATTCAAAGTGCATTTGGTTTTTCTGGAGTACAGAGAAGCGATGGTAATGATGGCACAAATGAAGACACTATTACACTTAGTGAGAAACTCATAATGGATGTTATTTGTGAAATTTGTGCCCTGCGAATCACCAATAAGTATTTTAACATGCTGATAGCATGTAAGCTTGATGAAATGAACAGTTCATTCAAAGGCAAAAGCCAATCTAAAAGGAGATTGAAAAAACGTGAGAAATCCAAAAGGTTGAACATTGTAAAAATGCTGACACCTACACCTGAAGAACAGGACATAGAAAAAACAAAACTGAAATCTACTGCCAACTCGATTAAGGTAGTGAGTATGTTTTTTACAAAGAATGCATATAATATTTTGCTTTGATATGTATAGCCGACGTCTTCTAAATCTCGAGGAGGACCCAAGAAGACTATAGATGCACTCGCACCAGTTGATCGATCTGAACACCAGGAGAAAGCAACAAAATCAAATAAGGTGACAACTTCTTCCAAAGGTAATCAACTTCTAAAACATCGGTTTTCAAATTTTAGGCAACGACATCCAAATCCCGAGGAAGACCAAAAAAGATAGCTTTACCATAGAACACCTTCGAATACCTTTTTTTTGTTTTTAATTCACAATACTCACAATATGAACGACATTACAAAACATTATTAATAGAAAATATCAATTCATCGTACAAATAAAAACAGTTTAAAAAAGATGAACATCCATTCTATCCTCTATCAATCGGTGTGGCGATTTCTCGAAATTAATCCAAAACTTCCTTAGGTTCGCCGTTGAGAAGAAATGGTACCTGGTACCTAAAAATACATAATGTCAGAAAAGCAAAATAATAAAAAGAAGTGCACATGCGCAGGTAAAATTTTTTAGCCAGTTTTGTATCCTTCCATCCGTTGGGGTATGTGGAAAATAAACAATTACAATTTTCGTTTCCTTATCAATCAACTCCACAAAAGTTTCCAGTGATGGGTTCCAGTTCTCCGTCCAGTTAACGGTGTCAGGAAGTTGATTCCTCTAGACACAGTGGTTTTGTAAACAAAACCCGAGCGGGATGCATCCAAAGCACGGAGCTGACGGTGTTTTCTGTTCTCCTTGATTTTACTAATTTTATGCTTAGTTTAGGCTGGGTTGTTGACACTTTGTTACAGTTATTCCGATTCGTTGACTCACTGCGACCATGATCATAATATATCGTGTTGCTGCGATGCGAAGTTGTGCGATATATTTTCACGATTTCCACTACTCTTCTTATCAAAAAAAAAATTAACACATAGCAAAACACTTTGATGGCAGATGCTTTTTATAGTTATTGTCTTGGTTATTGTTGTAATGTTGCACTGACGAGGTCACACGAAGACAACTTTTTGTTCGAAGAGAATTACTAACACATATTCACTGAGCTTCTACCTTTGCTAGATAGAGGAGCTGTACGCAGTGACGGTTGACATTTGTATGGAAAACGTGAAGAGCTGCCAGTCTTCTTGATAAAGTAGTCTTCGAATGAAGAGTATAACAGCAGCTGACCACTCTCGTGCATCAGTATACCGGTTGCTTCTTTCGTTGTATTTATAAGCCGCTTTTATGAACGGATTATCGGCAAAGGGATACTTAGCTTATGTTTTATAGGTTGCTGGAGATTGTGGTAAGACTATTCATCCGAATAAGGGTTTACCATGTTATTGCTACATTAAGAAAATCTTAGCTATGATACAAGTGGCAATCGATTTCCCTGCGATGAACATAGTATCGGAAGTAGTGCCCTGAAGAAAATAAGTGCGCATGACAAGCATACCCAAGTAGCACACTACGGTCATAATTAGTTTTAGTAACTTGATTATGACTTAACAAGTAATATTTATGTTATCTCAACAGAATGGTAACACGTGTGCTACTAGGGTAAGTATCCCATGTTCTATGGGATTTCTTTTATATTTTAATGAAGCAGATCCAGAGTAAAATTGTTGCTTTCTTTATAATATAGATTTCTGCTTGCCGATATTTGGTTGACAACTGGAGGCTAGAACACTTGCAAAGATTCCTTGGTTGATCAGATACAAGAAATAAAATTGGTCATCAGAGCGATATAAAAAAAATGTGATTGATAATGTACGCAAAGTACATTTCTAGCGAAATTCGGGTTAAATCACTTGTCAAGATGGTCACTGGAACCTTAGATCATTCATTCTGCATATGTTTCTTTTGATGAACCACTAAGCTAACCACTAAATCTATCGTTTCGCCTTGCACTACAAAACCAGAAAACGAAATTTACTATATCTGTTATAGGATGTACTAAATACGGATAAACACGAACAATTAAAATCCTGCTGTTGCGAGGAACCGAGCAACAAATACAAATTTCCCGTTTTCTCAAACGGGTGTTACCAACAACTTTTTTTTCTGATACATATGGATTTCAAATTTATTTACCTTTCTGTACGTTCTTCTTCCCGAGCAGGAATGAATAACTCGATAACTGACCTTAGTATTTATTAGCTCAGATTAAGAGGCAACGAAATTTTCAGCTTATTCCCTACCAAAAATAAATGTTCAGATGTGGATGCTTTTGGATTGTTTCGTGGTAAAGCGCTCAAGGACCACAAGAAGTGCAACAAATAATGAATGCAACATGTTTTTAATGGCTGTAGTAAACGAGTCCCAAAAGTTTAGATTCATAAAGCGATGTTTTCTATTGGAATCATGTTCATTTCTAAAATGTCTGTCCTATATTTCTTTTTATGCTTACAGACATCGGCAAAGAAATTATGAGTTCTACGAAGCAGTATTGAAAACCTCCCCCAAAAAAAAGCCTCGGAATCCAATGTTTACAGTTTGGAAAAAAGAAAGGCATCGGACAGAGGATAACTGATCGTTTGTCAAACAACGACTGCAACAGAATATGAAGAGAAAGATGTAAAATGAAACAAGAAAGAATGATAGATTTCGAAGAACATAAAAGCTAAGCAGAAGTGTTATGGAGGAAAAGAAGTAATTAGAATAATGTAATTAATTTGAAAAACTATTCTGAAGATAAAAAGAAACTTGTCTTTTTATTTAGGTTTTGTGATATTGTTCGTAACATTTTCGAATGTGTAATGTGTAATGTGTAATGGAATAAAAATCTTGGGAAGAGCAAAGGGTGATGACCAATTGGTTGGTCACCACAAAGTGTTCTCAAGCGAAAAGGTTTATAATTCCAAATGTTACAATTAGTCAAAAGCTTCTGGAGCCCAATAAGAGAGTTCTTTGTACCTTTACTGGCCCAGAAACCGGACATTGCCCGAGTAGATATCGTTAGAAAAACATTGGCCAGGTTCAGAATGATATCTGTCGTTTCTGTAACATGAACGTGAAACTCTGAAACATCTGCTTTGCAGTTGTGATGCTTGTACAAGACATGACTTAAATTTCTGTACAGTGGCTATATGCAACCCAAAGAAATTTGGACTGCAAAATCCTGGCAAAGTAGTGGGTTTTATAAACTCAGTTTTGCCTGACTGGGAGACGCGTCTAGGGCTGGTCACTTGACAAGTGGTGATCTAGCTTTTTAAGATGCGAATTAGTATAGTAAACAGGGGTATACCACAAAAGTTCAACTCAGTGGACGCAGTGGTTCTACTGCCCCAACAAAAAACCCTTCACAGCCAATTATGTGAAGTTGATGTTCTTCCAAAAGGATACCCTAACATAGAGCTGACAACGGCTTCAATTGGTTGCCTACGCAAAAGGGGCAATCCTGGCAAGGGTTTCAGGACAACAAAAAAACCACTGAAACCAAAATTTGGACTGGTGTTCAAGTCGGGTTATTTAGTGATAATCTGCAAAAACCAGGAAACTGCAAACTGGCTAAAAAGCGTCATCTCTATGATAATTCCCTGGTCAGAAGCAGAACTTATAGCGGATGATGAGAAAGAAATCCCGCAATCAGAAATAATTATTGAGTTTTTTCCTTGGAGTGTGGAGGACAGCAATAGAGAGATCTTAACACTCCTAGAAAGCCAAAACGATGGGTTAAATGTTGATGCATGGTGAATACTACAGTGGAGCATTATAAACCAAAGACATATTGAACTAGTTTTCACCGTCGATGGAGTGTCGTTAAACTCTATCAAAAAGAGTGAATATACTCTGGATTTTAAATTAGGAAGTGCCAATCTTCGAAAGAAATTCCAAAAGAAAAACCAACTCACTGAAAAACCAGGAAGTAGGGATGACTGTGGCTCTCATACAACCCACACAGGCACAAGATGATCGTAGATCAGATTGAACAAATCCCAGGATCAAGTGGAGTTGGGTGCACAAAATAGAACCGTAAAACTACTGGCCACAGCACAACGCCGACAGAAAATATGGAGAAATGTGGCTCTCAAACAACACAAATAGGCACTGATGGTAAGAAGATGATCGTAGATCACATTGAAGGAACCCCAGAACCAAGTGGAGTCAAGAGCACACGATCAACCCGTAAATCTTTTGGCCGCACTACCGATACAATTGGCGTTAAGAAAAGCGCTGAAAAGCCGACAAAGCAAAGGTTGAAGCCTGAATATCTTGATTTGAAGATCCGAGATGTTAAAAATCAAAACAAGGAGAGCCACACAACCAAGATTGGGGAAGATTTAAATCCCCAGGCAAACGGTGAACAACAACCTCGTCATGGATAAAAAAATCAAATTCATTCAAGTGAATCTTCATCACGCAAAGAGGGCAACAGCTGTACTCTGCAAAAGATTCACAGAGCGCAAACTGGATATCGCTCTTATCCAGGAGCCATGGACAAAAACAGTAGGATAATGGGAGTTCCTACAACTTTTTGTAAGTTAATCTACAATGAAGGCCCTAGTAGCACACTAGTTGCAAACCAGTTTCAATGTGACTCCCATAGTTACAATCTTGTTGCTGCAACTAATTATGATGGTTTGGTGTTGCTTGGGGGACAGCTAGCTCCAAAAGCGGCAATCTTGGTGAGTTGAATAGTAAACATAGTTCAAATTACAGAATTCATCAAAAGAGACATACTTGCGGTCATGACTCAAGGAAAAACGGAAATATATGTTGCGTCAGCATACTTTCCAGGAGACGTTGGAGAAGTACCTCCAGCAGAAGTAGTGAGTTTGTTTCTGTTCTGCAAGAAACAAATAAGGCGATTTATAATTGGTAATGCTCATCACACCATATGACTAGTACGGGCATCAACAAGAGAGGTGAGTGCCATTTAGAGTATATTTTCAATGAGATAGACATATGTAAATAGAGGAGATGCACTCTACTTTTGTAAATGCAATTAGACAAGAAGTTCTTGATCTGACATTGTGTAGTCCGGTTATCTCTGACAAAATCAAAAATTGGCATGAATCTGATGAAATATCTTTGTCTGATCACATGCAAATATTATTTGCATATAGGGACTGATCAACAACTCATACAAACTATAATGGATTCTAGGAAGACAAACTGGAGCTCTACACCCAGTGTTAATAACGAACGTAAATACGCTAATAGTTAGCACAAATTCTCGAAAAGAACTAGAAGAAAGTTCTAAACAACTTTCAAATATGATCCAAGATGCGTTTAACGGAAGTTGCGTTGCTAAGGAGCGCTCTACTAATTGAAATGTACCATGATAGAACAACAAGTTACAAAAACTTCGTTAAAAAAACCGGAAAATGTTTAATTGGGTTAAAAAACACAACAGTGGGGTCCACATAAGCAATCCCTCACGGATTACAATAAGAAAATGTGGAGATCAAAGAGGATACATTGGAGGCATACATGTGAAAACATTGAAAGCACTCCAGCAACTGCCATGTTGCAGACAATCCTCGCTAAAGATCATTCTAATGGGGTTGGGATTTTGAAAAAAAAAAAAGAGGATGGCTCTTATACTTATTCTGTTACTGAAACACTAGAGATGATGATGGAAACACATTTTCCTTGAAATTAGAAGAAAATTTAGTATTTTCCATTTAATTCCAACTACCTTTGCTTATCTTGACAGATACGCGTATTTCGTCTACAATGTGCCGACTTCTTCAGTGTCTCGTATTAATAACTTGACTTAAAGAAAACCTTCGCCACCTGCCGTTTATATACTATTTTCTCAATACAAAATGTTTACCTTTCATTATTTTGTTTATACGTTTCTTATCATCATTTTTTGATACCTATCCTGAGTGAAAAACCAATGTACTCAATATCTACTTCGCTTTTTTTTATCTATACCTAACTGCCGGATTCAATGGGTACGAAAAGAGGACAATTCAAGCGTTCATCAACAAAAAGGACTCACCTGAACCCCTAAACGTGTACCCGCCCCCTTCGACAAAGACATTACACAAAAGCTTAAACCACGACTTAGGGAATTTGGTTTAGACTTAGTTTTTTTCTAGTAGGCACAATCAATTAGCATCGATGTTAGGCTCAGGGCTGGCAAATGGATTCCCCCATTAAAAGTGTAGAAAGCCCATAATATAGTATGGCAAAGGGTTATGTGCTTGATCAATGATCAATGATCAATGATCAATGATCAATGATCAATGATCAATGATCAATGATCAATGATGATTTTCAAAGCCTGCCGTTGCCCTATACGGAACTATCAATACACTTTCTCTTCATGTCTATTAGTTCTAGCAATAAATTACTGTCCACTCCTAGCGGTTCGCATGGAGATGAGAAATTATCTGCTTCTGCAAACTTCATTCCGGATTAAGGCTGTTTTCATCAACCTCTTAAAAACGTTGCTGCAAACACATTTCTTCCATTGGGTGTAAGGTTGACAATACTAAAAAGATACATTGAATTCAAGCAATTAACGCCTGAATCTAGCCTGTTGTATGAAATATTGCAATCATTGTTGTTTGGCGCATGGAAGATTGTTAACAATTTTATTGTTTATTCCCCGTTACGCTTGGAATTAAAAAAAAAGGAAATTTTACGCTCCTGTAAAATTCATATTTTTTTCTGTGTTTTCATACACATAATTTGAAAATGAAATTTTTATCCCATACTTTTACAAGCTAAACGTTATCAAGAAAACAATATTGGGCTACTCTCGAAGCCCATTTCTGCAACTCATCAAGGACTCGCATCTCATACCATAACCAAATGAATGCCCACAGATCTAACAAATCTGACAAGCAATCTTAACTTTCGAAGCCTCTTTTATGGCTGCGCATTTCTCTTCTCCCGAGTGTCATCTGAAAATTGAGCAATTCACCGCCTTACAATAAATCAAAACAAATTGTGCAAGCGCCAACGCTGCCGGAACTTTTTAATTTAAAACAACACAACAGCCAGGCATCTCGCCCCATCCCATCATGCTCGATCCCTTCAGTGTCCTTTTCCAAAAACCAGACGCATCATAAAACAATTAGACACTTTCTCCTCGCAGGGTGCTGCCGGTTGGTCTTCTTACGTGAAATTGCTTAAGCCTACAACACTTCAAGAAATTCAAATGAAAGTAAACTTTTGCAATTAAATTTTAACTGTTTTCACTCTCACTAGCCATCTTTTCCCTTCTCGGGGTACAGGAGAGGAGGACGGCACTCATAAAATGTCGAAAAAGTTTCCGAAATTAGAATCGGCGTCTTTTTGAACCTCAGCGTGAGTGAGTGTGTGTGTATGTGCGTGTGTTAGCTAGCGAGGGGGTTGGTGGGGACTGTTTGTCTGATAATCGCACAACATTCAACAAGGCCATCACAATAGTTATGGAGCAGGTCTACGAAGTGTACACAAGACAAGGCTTCCGAAGATGGCTTGGCAGTGATTGCTTCAGCCCTGAGGGTATGCTTGTTATTTGGATAAAGTTAACCGACAACGATGTTATCTATCTCTTGATCTAACCCCTGAAAATGAGATAACTTCAGTCACTTCCGACAATCGTTTTATGATCGCCATTGATGGACATTACAGCTTTAGTCAGTCTTTAGTCTTTTCACAACATTCAAAACATTTCCAAATGATTACTCAGCAAAACACATCCCATCGGTGAGAGGCGTGGTTCTGGCCAATAAAATTGCCAAATATAGATGTCCATCATCAAATTTCTAGCAATACCAGCCGGCCACGCGTGGTGCCCTGAATCATAATATGTTGCGTTTTGATGGCTCACTGTGGTCTTCTCCGGAGGATGGTGGCGTGGTTTATGACTTGCGTCAAGAACCGATCCACACGGGAAGCCTCCATAAATCCGAACCGGACCAACCTGTTGTTTGGCTACATTTCACTTGACATCCTTTTACAGAGCGGCAAAACGCGGAAGACAAGAGACCGTTAGTCTTTGTTTTGTTTGCATCATTTGTCAACCAAAGCCGAAATAGTTAGTAGGTCTTTTGCGTGGGATCGTTGTGATTTTATTACGGGGGGGCTTGATTTGTAAACTGGATTCTGGAGGGTAATAAAAAGTGTTTTAACTGCTTGATTATGGCTTTTAGTAGGAGGCATACACAGAGCGATAAAACAGATGTCCGCTCGAACCGGTGGGAAAGGTTTCTGTTTGATTTGCAGGTCACGGGATCAATTGATAGCTTGTCCGAATGTTGACTATGAATAGTCCTATCAAGTTGAAGCTCATCAATGGAAGCGGGATGGCGTACGTGAGCGGATAGTTAGATTCAGAAGTTGTTTCACTGTACACGCAATTTGTTTTTTTTTTAATTTTACGTTTTCTATACTGGGGTATAATTTAGAAAATAATCGCTTTACGACCGTCACAAAAAGTGGTCAGGTTTTGAGCGTTAATATCTCACGTTAATTTCTCAAAAAAAAAAAAAAAAAACTAATTTTTGCACCAATCGATCGGAACTATTTCTGCACAACAACTTCAAAATCCTTATACAGATTACAGACATTATACAGACATTGCTATAAGGTTACAGATTTTTACAGACATTGATGTCCATTTTAGAAGATTTTTTATTGATTCAATATTATTTATAGAAAGTAACTCAGAAAACTCACGTGTTTCAGGACCTTGTTTTGAAGCTTCCTTACAGCCAAAGACTTCAAGTCTAGTCATCATTTTTAATATTTGGAAAATATTCAAAAAAATGTTGAGATTCGCCTTATCTTCGATTTGTAGCTGTCTGATGACTTGAGAGTTATTCTGTTACGCATCCCCATTTACAGTTTATTTGTTCTTAAGCCAACGCATTTTCTAATAGTATTACTAAAAATGAACAAATGTTGTCATTTTTTATTTCTCAAGGCCGTCTTAGTTTTATGTGAATCATTCATAAAGGCCTGATGTTATTAGCAATCAATAGGAAACTAGCGACTTCAAATTGTTTAACTGTTTTAGAACCACTAAGGGAACGTCCATTAATTACGTCACGCAAAAATTGACTTTTTACAACCCCCTCTCCCCCCCTTGTCACGTTTTTTGTATGGACCTTCAAATTTTTTTGTATGGATCGTCACGTTTTCCCAAACCCCCCAAACATAATTAATGGACCTTCCCTAAGTACACCTTGCATCATGCACCTTGCAATATATTCTAAGTTCATTTTTTTTGACTATGCAGTCCCTGATGTTACGAAAGGGCTCAGTCACAAATGAGTTTTAGTACCGTAGAGCGGGGTGACTTTGATCAACGGGGTGACTTCGACCGCCAAGTCCAATATTTAGTCAATTCAAAATTATTCTTCTCCAAGTGCCTGAATATTTTAAGCTTTGTATCATATATATTCAACATTTATTAGGGCATATAAATGCATTTTGTTTTTAGCATTTCTCTTTTTCCATGTATGTATGTATGTATGGTAGCCACCATCCCCTCTAGCCCTTGGCTTGGATGCAGCTCCACTTAACAGCAAGATCAAATTGGGCCACCGATCTGAATTCGCACTATCGCTGTATGAAGGGCCAAAAACGGAGGGGTGAACCCGTAAGCAGAGACACTTACACGAAATCCACGGGAAATTAAGAATCTCCTTCCAACGATATGATCCAACAAATCGAATAACACAATTCGCAATACTCATTAAGCTTTCTACAGGATGGCTTGTTAAGCATTTCTCTTTTTCCATCGCTATAAAAAAATATTTAAAAAAAAGTGCTACTTATGGTACTTTTCACCAAGCCCAACAACAATCATATATTCAAGCAATAAAATGATTTTTAAAAAAATCAACAACCACATTTTCAGATTACTTAGACATTTGTCTCTCTAAGCTTATCGAAAAAATATTAATTTTGTATACATAAACAAATGAATGAATAAAAAATCTATTTTGATCGAAAATTAAGAGCAAACGAATAAACGCGACAACCTTCTCGAAATGTTGCACTACCTTCCAATCTGTCAAAGGGTTTGTTTTGTTTTGTTCTGTGTTGGAGAAAAGGTGTGAAACATTTGTTTCGACAATTTAACGGCATTGAGAGGTTCAAAATGCCGAGAAAGTACGTGAAAAAAAAATTGGTGGAAGAGCTTATTTACAGTACAGTTCCGAATCGATAGATGCTGGGTTGGAGGCAGTACGGAAAAACGATATTCACTGCGTGAAGCTGCTCGGACCTACAGCATTCCTTACAGCACCCTTCATGATACACTCAATGGACGGCACCTGCAGACGGTTGGTGGTCAGACAAACTTAATCGATGCTCAGGAAGCGGATCTCTTTCTATTTCTGTTTGTCTAATATTATGGTGAACTGCTGAAAATTAGCAATGGATGGGTCGCTCAAAAACTATGTCATGCTTTTAAAGGAAGGGAACTTTGGGAATTGTGATAATCTGTACACAAAATTTATGGTCCATAAAAAAACATGACAAAGGGGGGGGGGGGCTTTGAAAAATGGTCCTTTTTTGCGTGACATAATTAATGAACATTTCCTTTGGGGAATGCTCCACCCCTGTGCTATTCGGGAGACATCTGCATCAAACGGTTTTGGTGTTTTTTTATTCATTTAAGCACTTCAAATGGATAAAATTGATTTTGATCGAAGTCACCCCATTATTGAAATTTTTTAAAATTTCTGTGTAGTGTTATACTACAGATACCAGTACTGGTTTTAAAAATGTAAAGCAAAATTTTAGAGATTATTATCATAGAAAATTTCAAGAAATAGATCAAAAAGTGATCGACGTCACTACCGTAAAACGGTGGTGCTTTCAAGCTTTAAAACTATGTAAATTTATGGAAAGTTTAGAACTTTTTAGAAAGGTTGAGTATGAAGTCTTGCTGATATTTGATATATGTACTACAATGAATTGAAGGAAAAGGATAGTAAAAGCGGGCCTGTAAAAAACTATTCAGGTTTCATATTTCTTTCAAACATGAAAAAAACTAACCAGAAGCGAACTGCTGTTCACGCATAATTACATGGAACAGTTATGCTTATAACGGCAGTCACAATAAAAAAGAATATTTCAAAAACTTACTGTAAATTTTTGAACTGACTAATAATCCATTAAATCGATGCACTTGAAAATCAAGAGTTCTGTAATTTTACTTGCTAAACCTGATGAAAAATGTTACAAATGAACAGTAATTCATCAATTTAAAATAGAAATTACTCAAATGTCGTTAATGTTATTGATTTTTGACTGCATGGGAGTGGAAATTGAATCTCCTGGTTTTTTCAAGGTTCATTAGATATACAGGGTGAAAGTCAAGAAATGATTTTTAAAATTAACGCTTCAAACATTGATAGAAAAATCAATGAAAATTTACAGAAGTGTCAATAAATTTGAAAAACTTTTTCAAAAACTTCTTAAGATTTTCTTCCTGTTGAGAAAACTACGAAGCAAGTTTATTTAAAACAAAATTGGTTGGATTTTCCTATAAAAGGAGTTATTTTTATATCATCCGTTCCTCACAATTCACAGCGAACTTACTTGTACGTTTTTAGGTCTATATTTAGTTTGGAAACTTTACAAAACCAATGAAATTAGGATACTTCTGCTAATTTAACATGTGAGACGTCCTTTTTATGATTGTTTTGATTGCAAACATTCAGGTTTTGTGTGCCAATTGTCAAAGATTGTGTTCTAAAAATTCAAATTTTCGGTATTGGACAACAACGCCGGTATAGTAATGCCCACCTTTTATCAAACCCTTAACAATTTGAGGTAACCTATGCACATAAAAAAATAAAGTCGCTCTATTTGGATCCTGAAATCAGCCGGAATAGATGAATCCAGGTTGAAAAAAGAAGAAGACACAGATAAGAGGAAGATAAATCTGATAGCTGCCATGTTGAAGTATAGGAGGAACATTTGAAATGCTTCAAATAAATTCAAATGAAATTAAAAGCGGTGTTCCTCACAGCGAGAATAAATCCAATTTTGTAAACCTTAGTTTCTTGCTAACGTATATTTCGTAGAATTTGTGGTTACAAATTTCCTGCAGATAAGCAATAACCAGTGCTGTAGTCATTTTGACCCAATGCTCTAAATTTGCCAACAACTCGTTCCAGAAGCTGATTTTCACAATAGCACGCATGAAAAAAAATGTGGTGCTTGATAAGTTTCATAAACTTGATTCACACTGTATTGTTCTAACTGTTAAACCTAAGACGTGAGAGTGCAATATTCGAATATTCAAATGATATTCAGAAATGAATATCATTTGAATATAACAGTGAATATTACACTTTTTGTATACCAGTTAGGGCAATGTACTGTGAGACAAAGTTGTAGAATTTGTAAAGAGCTTCAATTTTACCATACACCGTATTCATGAATTCAACTGTTGAACAAAGTTATCGGTAAATTTATCCAATTGCACGAAACGACATTTTACAGCACTGGCAATAACACATTAATATATAGCAGGATATGATAACATTGCGTTTACTTAATTTTAGTGATTCTCTTTGTAGTAAATGTATAAATAACTATATATAGCAGAAGTTGTTTTCGTAACCTGTAGGATCAATTATTTACTAATGGTGACTTGAGTTAATTATTATATACCGGCTATATACGGTATAAATCTATCAAAGTCTGACCTTCACTGACCTACCATAGAAACCGTTTCCTTAAACTTTCACATACCTATTATTGAGTATTAGGGCTACCAAACAATAAGTATTCAAGTGCACTAGATTTAAGTAGATTTAATACGCAATGAATTGAGGATTGTGTGGATATGTTTTAATACCGCCTTTCTTTGTTTTCCTATTGTAAACAGTTGGCTTCGATCCTCTGGACAGCTTTGGAAGTGGCGCACAGTGGCTCAGTGTCGACTGGGGGCGCCAGCATTACTTTTCGATGGGGCGCATTCAACACTCCCCCCCCAGAATGCGCTTAAGATCCACCGATAGTGCATTCTTCGAAACGCCTACATCGAGCACTGCTGATGAGACTGCTGGGCGCTCGTACATTTCACCAGATGCGGTCTGTACTGTAGCCCATCTCACCTGTCCATTCGAAACCGGACATGTGACAATCACTCGACCTTTCGGCCAGCAATTTCTGGGCAGCTTCGGATCTACGATGACAAAAACGTCTCCAATTCTGATCGGCTTCACCGGGGTGAACCACTTGGTCCTACGAGTGATCGTTGGCAAGTAGTCCCGAATCCATTGCTTTTAGAAAATATATGCTGTCATCTGCGACTGCTTCCAACTGTTTCTAAGCAAAGTAGGACTGTCGTCCAGAGGAATCCACGATCTCAAACCGTTTGCGGATCCCAGTAGAAAGTGATTGGGCGTCAGAACTGGAGAATCATCATCATCAATGGGAATATTGGTCCGAGGACGGGAATTTACGATATTTTCGATCTCTATCAGCGTGGTTTCCAGAACTTCGTGGGTCGGCAGCCGGCTCGTCTACATTCTATCTAGGTTTTACTTGACACTCCGGATCAACCGTTCCCGTTGTGATCGAGTCTTTCGGTTGCACTCTGCAACTCCTTGCTTGCTTCTCGAAAATTAGTTCCACGATCACTGTAGATAGCCGCAGGAACACCCCTCCTAGCCATTATGTTTCGGATGGCCCTTACGCAAGAATCGGTAGTCAGTGTGTGAGCGATTTGCAAGTGGATGGCGCGAGTGGTTTCTCAGTGCGTCTTCCGATCGATACCAGTATCGGACCGAAGTAATCCACACCCATATGGGTGAAGGGACGAGTGAATGCAACAACCCCAGCTTGAGGAAGGTCAGCCATTGCAGGAGGCTGTGGTTTGAAAAGTAGGATTTTGCTCTGTTGACAATTGTTTTTTCGGATCTGATGATACGCTGCTTTCAGGCGAGGAATACGGTACCATTGGCGTATCTCGTTCACTACCGTCTCAAGGTTTTGATGGTTGAATTGCTCATGAACTGCAGAGATGATGAGGGAAGTTACAGAATTGTCTCGACGAAGAATCACTGGTTCCCCTGCATCTCGATTGATGAACATATATGCCTTTGTTCGACCTTTGACCCGAAGCACATCATTCTCGTCCAGAACGGCTCACCACTGATATAGCAGGCTGGGTCTAGGAATGGATTTCACTGGGCTCTTCGACAAACGATTCTTAGTGAGGATGGCTAGCTCTTCTGCGAAACCGTCGTACTGTGCCCGCATAATAGGTGGTTTTCTGCGTCGATGAAGTCCTGTGTTTGCAACGATCCAGACACCCGCACCTTTCCATAGCAGCTGCGCTGCAAGTAGTTAATATACCGTAGCACATATGCTGTAACACGAAGTAGTTAGTCCACTTCGAAAAGTTCGGTTTTAGAACTGCTGAATCAATTTGTTTGGTGTGTAGAAGCAGATGCGGTTGAAGCTCCTCCTCGGTGATGTTTCCAGAAAACGGATTCGCAGTCGAGTCTTCTCCTTGAGCAGAAGGAACTCTGGTCCACGGAACCAGCGGCTATCATTATCCAAGTTTAGAGCTCGCTGTCACTTAGTACCTTCATCGGCAACGTTGTGTTTCGTTGGTCCCCAGCGCCATTCACTGATCTCCGTCGTTTCCAAAATTTCGCTGACCCAGAATGCTACAAATTGGCTACACCGTCTGGAATACGAACGAAGCCAACAGAGTACATCTTTGGAATCCGTCCAGAACGTCCGCTTACTTACTTTGATGGAGAGCGATTTCGAAATCGTATCCGCCAACCGCACACCGGTAACTGCCGCTTGCAATTCGAAACGAGGAATCGACAAAAACTTGATCGGTGCAACTTTAGTTTTGGCACAGACCAGTGCGCATTCGATGGTATTCTCATTGTCGAATCGTAGCTAAACCGTTGCAGCAAAGCCGCTCTCGCTCGCGTCGTCGAACGTATCCTACGGGCGTAAGCATTTGATAGGGATTGCCACAGTCGCTATCTTCGGGAAAATCGCTAGCCATGGCAGCCACTTATCGTATAGTGGATCATCGATTGGATCATCCCAAGAAACCGGCGTTCGCCATATCTCCTGGAGCAGAAGCTTCAGAAACATCAAAACGTGCGCGATGAGTCCCAATGGATCGAATACCATCATCAGCGAGCGCCGAACTACCCTCTTCGTTGGCCGACGATTTCCTGTGATGAGATCCGCGTCGTGCGGAGACTTTGAAAGTGAAGCAATCCTTCGAAGTGTTCCACCACAAGCCGAGGACCTTTTCGGTGGCACTGTCGTCACCGATATTGAGGTTCTTTTCCGTCGTCGATTCCTCACTAACCGCTGCCAAGACGGTACGAGAATCGGATATCCAATTTCGCATTTCGAAGCCGGCCGATGCATGTATCATTTTGACGTCCCTTCACAAGCTGAAATGTTTCCTCCGCCGATTCTACGCTCACCAGCATATCGTCCACAAAGTGCCGCTTGACGATTGCGTTGACAGCTTTCGGATGGTATTGCTCAAACCGTTTCGCATTACTGTTCTTCACATATTGTGCGGTAGTCGGCGATCACTTGTACTACGTAGACACTCGGCTCGGTTGTTTGGTTGTCGTCCATCCAGAAGAAGTGCAAGCAGTGTTGGTCGTCTTCTTGCATCTTCACCTTGATGAAATATCTCACGGATGTCACCACTCACTGCTACCCGAACCTCTCGGAACTGTACTAACACGGAAAGAAGGGATGTTAGCTGGTCAGGGCCCTTCAGTAGAAAAGTGTTAAGTGCGACTCCATGGACGGTCGATGCTGCATCCCACAGAAGTCTCATCTTGCCTGGTTTGTTCGGGTTTACAACCGGGAAAATCGGAAGATACCACACTCGGGATCGCGTGATTTTCAGAGCTTCCTCTGTCAGCTTCCTTATGTATCCCTTGCTTACGTGGTCGTTAATCTTCGCTCGTATTGGCTCGGATAACACGGGATCTTTTTTCATCCGGTTTTCCAAGCAAAAACTACTATTTAACCTACTGAAAAAGCCCATAAAAATATAGAAAACTTATCAGAATTAAGAAGATCGGATTTTGTTTGGAATGTTGTGGATCCAATATTATTTGCAAAGAACGCCTTATGATTACTTGAAATTACTTGAAACTCACTTGAAAATAAGAGTAATAGAAGAAACCTTTTGTTAAAAATTTATAAGATATGAGGAATTTATCTTAAGTCCCGTAATAGAATAGAAAGCAGATTGAAGTTTAAAAATAGTTGAATTTTCATAAGCGTTTTTACGTGAATCAGGATTTTTAATGCCTCTCCATGTGCCTTTCGATATCTGTTGAAAAGTTTGCCCTACATTTTTCGGAACTTCTTGAATTCAAGGGGTAAATACCTTAATAAAATATTAGAATATATTATTTTTCTAAAATTAGTAATGGAGTAATTAGTAACATGGACGTACAAATAAGTTTATTACATTAAAACAAAGGTATGTCACTGAACTTTAAGTAAACAATATTAAAACAAATTGTTTTTCTTCGTTTCTTATGAAAATTTGCACTTTTTTCTTTATATCTCCCATCAAACACTGCACTTTTCTTAAGCTTCTGCTTCATTATTGCCTAAAATCTCTCGATGGGCCGGAGCGTGGGCATTGGGGTGGATTTATGTTTTATCGATGAAACTGTCTAATCGCGGTACCACTGATGACTTCAGCTGTTGTGGCAACTCGCCAAATCTGGCCAAACTTCACGGACCTTATGGGTTTTAGAAAGGTAATGCGCGGTTTTTGAGGCGATCTTCCTGGTACAGCTTCGAGTCCATCGTCTTATTTGTCACGAACACTTTGGTCTCTGGTCTCTGCAGCTGCATCATCCCTTGCCAAATCATCAATGTTTGGAAAATTTGTCCATAAAAGCAAACTTAAACTTCGCAGGAACATCTTCTCGTGCCGTCGCCATGTAGAATTTTTGGCCAGGAAGCTGTCCGAAATCCATTTTGACGTAGGTTTTATCGTCGATGAGCAGGCAGCCTTGGTACTTCGTCAAAACCTGCTGGTACAATTTCAGTTTTGGTGACGAAACTTTGCTTCAACGTTCTGTCTGGTTGCTTGCTGGCTCGATAAGAACGATATCCTGCTCGCAAACGAATTCTTCAAATGGTACTGCGAGCAGCAGCCTATTTTTGTGCAATTTCATTATCTGATAGTCCAGGGATTGCTCTGACGGTTCTCAACACCATCTGGTTCAGCTTGCGGTCATATGTTTCACTACGACGCTTACCTTGATCCACGTTCTTCTTGGCACTCGATCCACGCTCTTCCCGGGTAGAAGAGAACTGCACATGAATGACAAATTTTACCATTTATACAAAATAACTGAATGGCAAAATTTGACATTAGTTTGTTTGAGATAAGAGTTACAACAACAAAAGTAATAACTGAAATAGTTCGAGGGAATTTCTAAGAAATAACAAATTTTGCCATTATAAGAACAAACTAAGAACAAAATATTTACAAAGCCGGCGTCGGCGGTACAGTGGTAAGCGTGACTGCTACCAGGCACCCCAGTGGGTCTGGGTTCAATCCCATTCGACGTCGGTGGTTTTTCTGAGGCGAAAAAATCTTGGTCACGTCTTCCTTCGGAAGGGAAGTAAAGCCGTTGGTACCGGTTCATAGTCATGAGTCGTTAGGTAGGGTCCAGGTAGTGGGGTCGTCTCCCTGGCGTCGGACCGACGGAAAATAAATAATAATAAAAAAAAATATTTACAAAAGAACATTTGCATTATGAGTTATTAGCGAGGTGTAGATTACATAATAATAACACAATGAGTTGTTCTAGAAGATCTAAATAATGGTAAATTTAAGTGTTGACGCTAAAAAAATTAAAAAAAAAATGGTAATTCTAGTTTTTAAAAAGGAATAACTGGTGAATGGTAAGTTCTCCTCATTTACAAACAGATTATGCCAACGATTACAATATGATAACTAATGGATCTATATGAACGGAAATTTCTATAATATTCAAGAAATTCTATGTGATAAGGACAGCACTAACTACATCGTTGATCAACTGCTACGCTGTGAAGAGCTCTTCAATAATGTCTATTTTTACGTAACGACTGGCATTTTTAAAGTGATGAACGACAATGTATGTATATGTCAGCAGGCAGCTCTTTTTCGAAGTTCTTTGAGCCACAGAACTGACATATGCAGATCATTGGGCCACAATCATGCCTACGTACGATAACTTCATCAGAACAATTGGCTTCCACTTGCACTAATGATCGCCGTTGATTCATTTGCCTTTGGCGATGATTTTGTAACTGCTCCGTGGTCTCCTTCGGACGACGCATAGAATGAGCCACTGCATCTTTTTTTCGCACTATCGGTGCTTGTTCTGGAGTTTTTCGCAAATGTTGAGCTATTTTTGACGCCCGATAGGATTGCCGAATTTTTTCCTGGTCTTGGCGTTTTTTCTTGAATATGGAGACTCCATGGTTGATTGTTAAATTTTCTGAGAGTAATAGAAAGCATTCAATGATAGATTTAAAATGCAAATAATTATGTCGATCGTTATATTATTGTGTTTGCATACAATTCAATGGTTCACAATTTCTTAAGTCAATCACTATTCTGAGTTTTTTGTTTCCACGCAAGATAAGTCACAGTATCTTTGCAACACTTAACCTTTACACCACTTGTATCTTTACACAGACAGCTTCGTTAGATAGTTAAAATTTCCTTATGGCTTTCCAGCATTACCGTGGTTAATATCGAAAACTGCAAAACACTGATTTCCGTTTGAACTGTTACTTTCTTCTGCTTGATTACTATCAGACTTTCAACCTTTGCCAGTTGATATCGAACTTATCAACAGGACCGCTTAAAGTGTTCTCGAATTTTCGACTTCAAGCGATGTCTTTCTTCCAACATTCTTTTTACTTCCAGAACATTTTTTTTCTTCCAGAACATTCCTTTTTTCCAGAACATTCTTCTTTCCTTCCAGAACATTCTTTTCCCTTCCAGATCATTTCTTTTTTCCAGAACATTCTGTTTTCCTTACGAGACGTTCTGCTTCTTCTTCTTCTTCTCTTGAATGTTTCCTTCCAGAAAATTCTTTTTTCCTTCCAGAACATTCTTTTTTTCCTTCCAGAACATTCGTTTTTCTTCCAGAACATTCCTTTTTTCCAGAACATTCTTCTTTCCTTCCAGAACATTCTTCTCGCTTCCAGAACATTCTGTTTTCCATACGGGACGTTCTTCTTCTTCTTCTTCTTCTTCTTCTTCTTCGTCTATACAGTCTTATATAAGTGCCCACCTTTTATAAATACCTTGGTGTTACCATCTTCCCACCCTTGTTTAGCAACTTTGAGCGTTACGGAAAGACAACCAAGGAAACTATATATAAATCTAGGTTTTTTTTTCATTAGGGCGAATCTACAATTGAGAGATTCTCTCCGGGCTTGCTCTCTTTCATTCATAACAGCGCCATTATAAAACTTTCGAGGGATTCTTTAGTACAGATCGAAACACAACAGTGCTGGCTAGCATACTCTACAAACAGTAGAATGAAAAACGTAAAGATGATTGGTTTATGAATGAAAGAGAGCGAGCTCAGAGAGAATCTCTCAATAGTAGATTCGCCCTAATGAAAAAACCCTAGATATATATATATATATATATATATATATATATATATATATATATATATATATATTTATATATATATATATATATATATATATATATATATATATATATATATATATATATATATATATTTATATATATTTATATATATATATATATATAATATATATTATATATATATATATATATATATATATATATATATATATATATATATACAGCGATTCCACGGGAAAAGAAATAGAGTTGAAAAAAAGTTGTCCGATTTTGCTCAAAATCGCTTGGTCTGTTCTTCATCGAAAATAATAAGACCCGTATTTTTTTATTTTTTTATTTGGGTGACCATGTTCGATATAGGGTTACCAAAAAAATCGGCATTTTTCGAAATTTTTTATTTTTGAAAAATCATAACTTCTGAACCGCTGAATCGATTTCAAATATTTTTTTATAAATAGAAAGATTATTACTTTTTGTTTTTATTAAAAATATTTGTTAAAATAATTTTTTTTTTCAATATATTTGTTTTTTATGATTTTCAGAGTTTGCTTCGAAAAACGGCTGTGAACGGTTGTGTCGATACATTGTTGCGCACTATTTTGATATCGGGTATAGCAGTTAGCTATTGTTTCGATTGGCTATTGTTCGGTGGCGCGAGTGATTGCATAATAGGGTGGATCACACCTGACCCACGATGATGCGGGACAAAACCGGCAGACAAAGGTAAGTGGTATTAGTTGATTTTGATGTAGTGTGGTGTTTTAACCCATTCTTTTTGGGTGTATCTCAAGCTTCGCATTTGAGCGTATTTATAAGTTTCAGCTCCCCTAACTTACGCTGTATGGAAACAATGTTGTTGCTGATTGTTGCTGAGTTCGGGTTTTTTAACTAATATCATTTTAATACCAAGCTGAAGCTACCGATTTATAGTCTTTCGTCGTGAACTATCATGCTCATATGATTATTTAACGAAGTATTTTTTTTTGAATTTCCCATCATGTTTTAATAATATATTATTGCATTTAAATTTATCTTATCAATTGAAGTCACTTTAGAACACATGAGATCCACTACAAATGGTTATTGCAATGCAAGGAAACGATATTTCCTATCCTTTTTTCTTCCTCTTACGATTAGGGAGTGTCTGGTGCTTTTACTACAAGAAGCTGCAACTGAATCTGCGTTACACTTTTGCACTTATTACTGAATTAATTTTTAATTTTTAGCTACGCAAATAGGCTTTCTACGAAATATGAGCTACCCTGACTCATGCAGCGCAATACTTAATCATTACTGTGGTTATCATTTGGTTTGTTATTATTATTGTACTAAATTCACTTTAGATAATTTATATAATCTTGTATGTCAATTATCCTTTGATTCCTTCTTAATGTTTCCTTTTATTTAGATGGATATAGTGACCTTCAAAATATGAGGCTCCAACGGAATCTGCGGCAAACATTCGTATTTATTACTGAAATTTCGATTAGGTTTACTTGTTGCTTTATTATTATTCTTCACAGCTTCGACAGTGAAAGTTACATTTTTAAATATTTTTAGCAAACAGCATTGACCAGCAACTTGATAGTAACTATTAACACAGATTGCTTCTGATTGTATTATGTTTGAAGTTTCTGACAGCAACTGTTATATGTTATTGCTCCCTAGAATCAGCAGAAAGGAAATTAAGACACGCAAGGTACACGATTTCAAATTCATTATCAAGAACAGGCTACCCATTTTCCGTATCAAACTACATACACTTTATATATACTTATTTCGCTTTACATATTCCATATTTGATATATTTAATCTACCGTATTATATTTCATTGATTTTAAACATTTAAATACTGGGGTGGGAGGGTGCATCAGGGCATCATTGAAGTTGCAATTGGACAATGGAGTGGATGGCCAACCGGAGTCAAGGAGGGGATGTGTCTATCATTTATGATTGGTACATTCCACTCCAACAATTGTAATGAATTTGACGCGCCTTTCTCAAACAAACATCTAGTGGAAAGCTTAACTGAATTGCGTATTTTGTTATTTGTTTTATTGGATCATATTGCTGGAAGGAGATTCTCTTATTCCCGCAGGTATCGCGTAAGTGTCTATGCTTACGGGCCTGCCCAACCCTTTTTGGCCCTTCATACAGCAGTTTGTTGAATCTAGAACGGTAACAAAGCATGATCTTTCTGTTAAGTGGAACCGCATGCAGGGCAAGACCCACGCTACGATGGTGGCTTCCTACATACATACATACACGGTGTTCAATAAGTTCGGATACACTTTCAAAATTTGTTAAAAAAGTGAAAACATGTTTTTTTATTTTTTGGATTTATGTTATTGAAAGCTATGTTTACAAGGAACGTTTACAACATTTCTCTTGGAATGACCCCACTTTGTAGTCCTTAACGAGCTTCAAACGTTTCTCGAACGCGTCGCAGGCAGCACGCACGGACTGCATGGGCATTTCGTCCCAGATTTTGAGAATTACCGTCTTGAAATGATCCAAAGTGCTGACCTTGTATTCGTTCAGCTTCGCCATCATATAGGACCAAACAAAAAAGTCGAGAGGATTCAAGTCCGGGGAGCTGGGAGGCCACAAAGTTTTGTCCAGAAAGTCGGTTAAATTGTCCCGACACCAGGCTTGAACCACATTTGCCGTATGGGCTGGTGCACCGTCCTGCTTGCCCCCATGATGACCCGTGGCGTCCTCGCTGAACGCGGCCGACCGGATCTCGCACGGTCATTGGTCGAGGACGTCTCCCGGTATCGCCTGATGGTCGTGTAGACAAAGTTCCGCTTGACCCCATGCGATTTCAGCAGCCGGAATATATCGCCGGGTCGCTCACCGTTCAAAAAACGCTTAATTACGAAGTCCCGATACTCTTTCATCGCGCGTAACAAACGAACAACAACTAACAGAATGTCAACACCGCGCACATTCGGTAGCGTATGAATGAAGCTAAAGCTGACACCAATACCAATGCAGAATATGTACATGGCGCATACCTACGCAATGATGATAACTTGTATTCGAACTTATTGAACACCGTGTACATACATATTTGTTTTTTATGATTTTCAAAATGTTAGACCACTACGACTATTTATTTTTATATTTTTAAATTAAAATTCAATCATTTTTACATAACATATCAAAAAATTTCAAATGTTCATCGAGCCATTTTTGAGTTAAATTTTTTGAAAATTTCAAGTTTTTTGCCTATACACACATGGAATGAGCATCATTTTCCATCACTTCAAAATAACTGCGGGAATCATTTCATTGAAGTTATCAAACTTATTCCTAATATATTCATGATAACTATGTTTTCAAATCTAGTTTCATTTGTGAAGTATTGTACCCATCAAAAGTAGGGGAGGCTGGTTCAATTCTGACCCCATTAAATGTAAGAACTATAAATCAGCCTCAAATTGTTTAAAAGCAGAGACCAACATTGCTAGGGTTTACTCAGCCATGGTTTACGCTATAACTGGAGCCACAATGGTCCGTTAGCGTCCAAATTCAGCATGAGTGCTCATAAGGATTGCAGAGGCACTCATGCCGAATTTGAGTTGTAGCGTAAACCACGACTGAGTAAAGTTAACTCATATTTTGAATTAATCCACATTGAGTGCACCGAACTGAAACCTTACTAAAGAAACGTTTAATACAATGAAGCACGACTGCTCAAATTGCCATGTTTAGATTAATAGTTACAGGAAACCTACTCCTTAACTATATGGTTATGCAGTGAAAAGGAGAACAAAGTTGGATAAAAGCTATTCCTACATTTGTAATACCTGCTATTGCAGACTTTATCGCTTTATCAAGAAAGAAAACGAGCCAGCAACTCCAAGTGCAGTTAATCTAGAATGTAAAACTCAAGAACTCACCGTTTCTTAACCGTGTTTAATATTCAAAAAGCAATATCCTACTTTTTAAATTGGATTTTCAATGTTTTTCAGTAGCCGCCCAAAAAATTGTATTCTGGCTGGTTCAAGTGTAACGCATACTGTCTGCGTATGCATTTATCATCAGAATGTTAAATTAATGTTTAAAACCCTTAAGGTTAAGAAACTTATTCCTAACCATTTTAAAACGTATCTTGACTTGTTTTTAAATTACTCTGTAAAAATCCTACAGAGAAATGTTGGTTGAAAACCTGATGATCATTGCCCGGTACGCAAACACTGGAGAATGACCTGATGAATTTTCTTCAAAATATCGATTCCTTAGAATTTAAACAATGGGAGCAAACAGATCGTTGTCAACTAAATTCAATGCGAATGGATGCAGAAGAGTTTGTGGAAACATTTTTAGAAAAATTAAGCGAATTATCTCCGCATAATTTTATTACAGAGCAACAAGTTAACTACTTAAAACAACTTAAAACTATTTTGGAAGCAACTGACTGCATTATAATTACTGACTTCTCTGAAAATTACTCTTTTGTTATTCTGGACGCTATACAAGGTTTTCATTGGGCAAACGCTCAATGCACAATCCATCCTTTTGCCATATATTATAAGGATGAAGCACAAAATTTAAAGTTTACAAGCTTCATAGCAATCGCAGAATTTACTAAACATAACCATGTTGCCGTTCGGCTGTTTGTAACAACTTGTGTGAATTTCATTAAAAAAAGCTACCCTACCTGAAAAATATCCATTTTTTTCTAATGAAGGCAGTCAATACAGAAATAAGATGACTGCTTTCAATTTGTGCCACATGTACAAGGGATTCGGTCTTAATGCAGAGTGGAACTTTTTGCCACTTGCCATGGAAAAGGAGCCTTGTGACGCTTTAAGAGGCGTTCTAAAGCGAAACGCTTCAAAAGCAAGTTTACAAGGCCATCATATTACAACTGCATACGAACTTTACTCTTGGGCTGTTTCTTAAGTAGATTCCAAAATATATTACTTGTTTTTCTCGGAAAAATATTACAATGCAATGGAAAAGAAAATAAAGAACCATTGTACTCCTGTAAAACAAATCTCTGGGACACAATCGTTTCATTACTTTAAGCCACAAAATGAAAATTACATTATCGTGAATCGGTTTTCGTTGTCAGATAAAGAAAAGTGCGTTAAATTGCTAGAATTTTGCTGTGTAATTTTTTTTTTTGATGAATTATGAAAAATAAAATTAATTAAATAATCAAATTATATGCTGAGTTTTAATTTAAAGTAATCTGAGAAAACCCTTGCTTGTAGTCTAAGGCTTTGAGATTTGAGCTCCAATTCCTCAATATAGCGGAGCCTGGTCCAATCCCGACTCTGTGGCCAATTCCGACCTCTCAAGATTCTCTCAGACAGCGCTGGTTTGCCAAATTTTTATTAATACCAATGGAAAGCTTTCATTACACAAAGAATTTCAACGTATATTGCATTGGTAGAAGAAATTGTGTTTTTTGGACTTCAAAATTTACAATATTTGAGAAAAAATGTTCAAAACGCTAAAAATATTTGTATTCTAGTTTCGGTTCGGTTCACTTAAAATGACCCTAATGTGGAATAATTCAAAATATGAGTTAAATTTACTCAGTCGTGGTATACGCTATGACTCAAATTCGGAATGTGTTCCTCTGCAATCCTTATGAGCACTCATGCTGAATTTGGACGCTAACGGACCATTGTGGCTCCAGTTATAGCGTAAACCATGGCTGAGTAAACCCTAGCAATGTTGGTCTCTGCTTTTAAACAATTTGAGGCTGATTTATAGTTCTTACATTTAATGGGGTCAGAATTGGACCAGCCTCCCCTACTTTTGATGGGTACAATACTTCACAAATGAAACTAGATTTGTAAACATGGTTATCATGAATTTATTAGGAATAAGTTTGATAACTTCAATGAAATGATTCCCGCAGTTATTTTGAAGAGATGGAAAATGATGCTCATTCCATGTGTGTATAGGCAAAAATCTTGAAATTTTCAAAAATTTAACTCAAAAACGCAGCTCAATGAACATTTGAGATTTTGATATGTTATGTAAAAATATTTGATTTTATTAAAAAAATAAAAATAGTAACCGTTCAATGATGCCTTTTAGAAAATCTTAAAATAAATATATTAGTATTTGTAAATTTAGTACAGTGATAAATTATTTGACGCAATATTTTAATAAGAACAAATGATAATCCTTTTCTTTATAAAAAAATATTTAAATCGTTCAGCGGTTTCTACAAAGTTATGATTTTTTTAAAAATAAAAAATTTCGAAAAAATTTCGATTTTCTGAAACCTATCTATCGACCTTTGGTCACTAAATAAAGAAATAAAAATACGGGTCATTATATTTCTAGGTAAAGAACATGCCAAGCGATTTTTGAAGACAGAATCAGGACAACTTTTTTCAACTCATTCTTTTCCGCGTGCACTGATTCGAAAAAAACTGTTCAGTAATGTAAATTACGCCATAAATTATCTGATACGGTTTTTAGACTTCACCTTTGATTGTTATGTTATTCCATGGGGCCTCCTTATATAGGCTTTCCTTACTCCATATTGTAGTTTTCTAGTGTATCCTTAAAATTACATATGATTTCCTCTGTATTCGTTCTATTTGATGAAAAAAGCCATATGGCATTTTAATAAATCAACAATGGCGAATCAAGAAATGTTGTGGAGTGCGTGCTCTTTAAAAATATAATCTTGCACATACGAGGTAAAAAAAAAAAATATTTAAATGAAGAAAAACCAAATTGAACACATTCTTCTTTAGGCAAGTTGCTTCAGTGCATGATTATTAGGCTTTTGTGCTTGGAGATGATGTGTCATCACGTAATTGATCCAGAAAACAGGCTACGGGTGAAGATGTTTGGGATAAGAGTTTGCAGTTTGTATTCTGATATAATAATTGTTTATTTTTATTTGTAGGCTGCTGCATTGGTGGGCGTTGAGATTCTTCGCTCCTGCTATTACAAACGTTTGGTCACCAGCCAGTAACTGTCGTATGTGCTTGGTGGAAGTGGAAAAGTCTCCCAAGCCGGTAGCTGCGTATCAAGACCAATTCGGAAATCACACCCGCAAAATCATCAGGTGTGGAGAGTAGATTCTTGCTCGCCGAAGTGCCATTTGGATTATCCGGTTGCTCGAAGGTATTCAGTCTTGATCTATGTCTGTCCCGCGCTGTTGCGCAGGGTCGGATCGTTCACGGTTCACCGATATCGACATTATTGAATTGGTTAAGACCATCATGAACCAATGCATTCACTGCACGAGATGTCAATTTCAATCAAAAATTTAATAAATTTGATAAATTTATGTGTTAGATGCTGTGGGAATCTTTTATTTACAATAAAGATGTTTTTAATCTCATTAATTTATTTCTTCTAAAAAACCATCCATCCTCCTAAAACTACTATGTAAGTGGCACCGTATTTAAAAATCCTTCTTGGACACGTTCAGTTATCATTATAAACAATGCGCTGTAGACTGTGTTCGTATAAACTCATATGAGTTCCATCATATCTAAAACATAACTGGTAATAGGCAAAAACACATCGCATTCGCATTATGAGTTAACGTGTAATTTCATTATGTTGATTATGACAGCTTAATTCGCAAGGTTTTGAATGAACTTCTTAGGATTTTTTTTTCGTCAGATAACAGACATCAATTTTCTTATGTACTTGTGATGAATCATTAAAATTTTCTGTCAAATGAAGAAGCACCTGGACGAAAATAAATTTCGCCATGATGAAATGTACTCAGATATATAACCATTTTTTGCGTGTGCCTGGTTGTGACTGATTGCACTGATTCACCACGAATGAACCCATCATCATCATCGCGAGCATTGCATTGCCCCATGACTATGTTCATCAACATGCTTTCCACTCCGGCGTCGCATTTCTTTGAGAAAGAGCGCAAGAGCGGGTGAGAATTTAAATTCATTGCTCCATCACTGCTTGTGGAGTGCCTCGGTTCTCGGTAGTCGATCACAGCACGGTAGTCGCACTCTTGAGCTGGTTGATTAAGTTTCGATTTGCCTTTCCTGATACACACAAGCGGAAACTCTGCTATATGACGATTTGTCCATCGGTCACTTCCTTAGATTGACACAGGACCCCGTAGTTAACCGACTCCTCCGAGAAGAATATGTATACCGTGTCCAAGGGACCCAGCAAGCTGGTGGCAAAAACGCGACGAGGTAATAACGCGGGCTTCCGTTCCGTAGTTGGATTATACGCGCCCGATGGGACACGCGAGGGACGAGGGAATCATCTGACGGGCATAGAGCAAAATGTTGTGCAATCGATTTTTCTCGTGACCGGGAGAATTTGAACTGTGATGTGATTTCTAAGTTCGTTTGTTTGTTTGAGGAAGTGAATTAATTCCGGGATTTGTCCTTTTGATTGTCCCATACAGGTATTCCACAGAATTATGAAAAATTCGAGCTGATGCGTGATTTGGGCAAGAAGAGTAACGGTGACTGTGATATGGCCAGTGAAGTGAGGTGAGTCGCTGATGGGTAGAAGAGTTTACATAACAACTTCCTAACCTCAAAACGTGCTTCTATGGATGCAGTTCTAATTTGGTGTGTTGTTGCGTGTGAGGGGGGGTATGATGCAGGGAGGGTGTATTTGTCGCAGGAAGGCGATGGGTAAATGCTAGTATGTTCTTGATAGTGCACGAGACGATATTTTGGCTCATGTTGTCAGTGTTATGTAATGTGTGCGGAATATGGTGAGAGCAATGGTGACTAACGGAGCGTTTAGGATGAACCGCTAGTCGAGGGAGACGGTTGAAGAGTTCAATATACTGCGTGTCTCCTGCAGACCGGCTCGTTTCGTAATCAATGGAGAATGAGTTTGCTATTTGCTCAAGTTCAAATGGATCCATAGGAAGACTGATTCTGATTCATCTGACACTAAGGTGCTAAATCAATTATCACGAGCAGGTCAAGCGGTGGAAAAATTTCCATCGCTTAACATTTGACGCGGTTTGGTTCGGTGAGCGGGGTTGCATCGATAACACTATCTAGGGCAGTCAACAGTGCCTATATCAATCCACTTTGCCAGGGCGTGTATTGCTAGGAGTCAGTGTGAACACGTGCTCGATTGGCAAGTTTAGTTACTGATAGCTTATGATAGAACTGATTTCATGATCATGCTCTAGGCTAAGGGTTGTGTTTGTTGTTTGTCTACATTGTAGTTCAGCTGATTGTTCTCGATTCACGTTTCTACCGGTAAACAATCAATGTGGGCACGATGGATTCAACATCATCTGTAGAAAATTTCACAAAGCAAATGGAAACATCGGTTCACGAAAATAGGAAAATTCCTTCGCCAGAATTGGTCTTGATCTTCGCCTTAGATCGTTCGCATTACAGCGCGACAGAATGTAACATGATCTATTTTCGATATTTTCATTTTTTTCCAATGAGTTGTTGACATGGCGTCTTATATGCTTTCCGATAGCTACAAGAGTCATATTTACTGTAAAAAGAACCTACACTCTATAGGCGTAGGAAAAGATGCGCGGGGGATGCCTCGATCACGTGTGTGTTTGGATCTGTGTGTTTTCAAGAAGAGATAAGAGATAATTTACATAACTAGCTTGCCTTGTCATGCCTACTTTTTCTGTTACGTTCTGTTGTGGCACTTGGGTAGACTAGAACACCGTTAGAAATTGATTGATGTGCTTATTTTAAACTATCTTTGAACAGGAAGTCTCAAACCTCCCTTTAGCTAAATAAATTCTAGTTACAAACAGTGGCGGCCTGATAATTTGAAAATAGTCAGTATAGTTCTCCATGAATTTTGTTGTTGTAATTTTCGTTTCTCGTGAATAGTGCAACAAAATCCATCGAGAAACTTAAAAAAAGATACAGTATTGTAAAGTTGACTTATTTGTATGAACATTGACTAAGTGAGCTAATAACCAGGCCGTTATTATACTAATCATCTGTTAGTCTGTTTTATTCAATCAAGTTTAGGGTAGAAAGTGACAATAATTGCTGTTTTCTTTTTCCTTCATTTCTATCCAGCATACCCCGGCCGGTGTTTCAGACTACGAAGAAGTCGTCGGCACAGTATTTGCGAGCACAGCATCATCAGCAATCAGAATCAGAGAACCTGAGTCCACAGCATGAGGAGCTGATAAAATATATCAATGATTGTGAGTATTCTTAGATGGGCTATTGACTGATCGCCTTACCCTGAATGGTTTTAATGAATGTTATTGTTCTGTTTGCTTACTGTCGCATTTTCCGACGGCGGGCGAACGTGCGGTGTCCTGATATTCGCAGTGGAAATTGCGTATTTTGCTGTGCATATTTGTTCGTGCGTTGATTGGTTTTGATTGAATTGCGGCCACTTTCCGGTAAAAGTGAATGTGCAATTTTTACAAATAATGATTTAATAATTTAATAATTTATGCTTTGATGATTTCCCAAAAATAAAATTTACAATAGGATTACAATACAGAACCATAAACTAGGAGAAGTTAACTACTTATAATACGTTCTCGGGTTTTTTTTATCATTAGGGCGAATCTTACATTGAGAGATTCGCTCCGGTCTCGCTCTCTTTCATTTATTACAGCGCCGATATAACTTTCGAGGGATCCTTTAGTACTGATCGAAACACAACAGTGCTGGCTAGCATACTCTATAAATAGTAGAATGAAATACGTAAACGTGATTGGAATATGAATGAAAGAAAAAGTAATCAGAGAGAGTCTTTCAATGTTAGATTCGCCCTAATGACAAAAAAATCCCAGAGTTACAATAAATTTTTGGACAATAAACCATACTGTTCATGTATACTTCCACAAGTATGGTCGGGTACGTCTTTCTCATAACCTGCTAGTAGACGAGTTTGTGATCGTAGCAATCGACATGTTTTGGTTGATTGCTTTCGTGAGCGGATGGGTAAAACGAAGGGGCGAGTTGAGGAAATTGACGTTTGCAGCAAATCGTGAACTGGCCTATTTCTTTTCACATTCGCAAACATGCATGGAATCGTACTCATACATTATTGTTAGTTTATATACAGATTGTGGAGCTGAAGAAAACTTTTTCATGATCGGAAAGCAATCCGCATGCTTTTAAAAAGTCCCTGCAATTGGGAACTTTATTCCATGGCTATGCAATGATATGCAATATGCATTGATATGCAACAGCTGTATCAAGTGTCCCAGGTGGTCTATAAACTGCTTTAAACCCGTCCCGTACTCTATTATAACTTAAGATAGCTCAATACAGACTTATTCCTAGTGCATACAAACGAAGTTCATAATAAACACATCTAAGAAAGCGTAATGACAGTAGAGTATTGTTTGTAGTCCAATTATTTAATGAACAACAACCAAAAATGTTGTCGACCGTTGCACTTTAAGGTGAGGTTTGGGCCATGAATTCTACGATCGACTTCGTAGAGTAAACTAAATTTCATTTTCAGTGTACAGATTTGTAGGATTAGTGTAAGGCTTCTCACATTTACGGACCGTAGAGTTCTCTAGAAATCTTCGAGACAAACAATTATTGATGACGAACTTTCTTAGGAAGTTCGTCGCAGTGTTCCTGGAACGTAAGTCCATTGTCCAGAATGATTACGTGAATTGATTCCGTAAACTTCGTACTAAATGCATCTGTTAAACTGTTTCCTCATAAATAACAGTTATTTATGTAGAAGAGCCTGTTTTGGTTTACAGAATACTTGATCGTCTTATTATTTGTCTGTCACTAGACGAACCATCGTTCAAGTAGATTTAGCTGATAAAGCAGTCAGACATATCTAATATACCTTATTATTTTCATATATGGCATGCAAAAACAAGTTCATTTTACACTGATATAGTCTTTCTTTGTATTCTCCCATACGCGGAGATCATTTTGTCAAATAAATAGAATCAAAACCAAACTACAAGTGGCGCAAAAGAGCCAGGCTTCTCAACTTTTACTATTAAATGCAGCTTAAGATTGGTGCAAACTACATTTGCAAGGAATATGAATGAAACTTTCATTGAAATTTGGGAAGTGACATTGCTGCATTGACAAGTTGTAAATGTGGAGTTAAAGAACTAATAAATTCGTTAAGTATTTTTTTTAGAATGTATATGTGTACAGCTCAAAAAAGCTGTGTGAATTTATTTTCTATATCAAGAACATAAAAGGAGCGTCACAAAACTTACAAATTAACATTATAAATCGAGTTAAGTTCTGGAATATTTAATTAATTGTAAATAATGCACAGATAAAAAGAAACTTTGCGTTAACTAATGCACATAAAGGGAATGCTAGATTTGGCAGAAAATAAAGGGATGTAAATTTAAGAAAAATAACGCCTGAATCTAGCCTGTTGTGTGAAAGATTGCAAACATTGTTGTATCTCGCATGAAAGATTGCAAACTATTTCGTTGTTTACGAATCCTTTGGCTTAGAATGAAATGAGGGGAAATTTTACGCGCCTGTTAAAATTCATTATTTTTTTCTGTTTGTTGCATACAAAATCGCGTCCTTATTTCAACTATTTCATGCAAGTAGGTGGTTCTTGTGGAAGGTAATATGATTTTATATGCCATGATATTTACATCCTAATGAAAATTCAGATTTACACACAAACAGTAACAAATTCACACTACTTTAAAAAAAGCAGGTAGTGTGAATTTCTGTTCAATATCAACCACTTAAATGGAGCGTCACAAAACATCCATATTTAAATTATTATTCGTGTATAGTTTTGGGACATTGCATACATCGTCGGTAGTGTTGTAGACAAAAGCTCGTATTTGTTAGTACTATTTCTTGCAAGTTGCTGCTTCGTGTGGAATAAAATTCAATTTCACATGCTCTGATATTTCAATCATAATGAAGATTCAGTTTTTTTCTGCGTATGTAAAAAATCATCAAGGCAGAGTAGATCATCGTTCGAATATGATTTGATCAAGGACAAAATACGCCTATCTGTAAAGATAAGCAATAAAGGTAGTTGGAATTAAATGGAAATTACTAATCTTTCCAATATCAATGTTTAAACATTTTCAATTTTTATTTCCTGCCGTACCCTCTATAGACCGTCCCAGAAAGAAAGAGTACACTTTCAGTTCGATAAGAAATATGTGTTTTTTTATTAATGTCAACTTATATTCTTACATACACAAATAAAAAAAAACATTGAATTTTCTGCGTTATGTAATGTAAATAAAGGAAATGCTTGACTTAGCAGAAAATTATGGGATATTTCATGTAATTTTAAGCCAGATAACGCCTGAATCTGGCTTGTTGGATTGCAAACAATTCTGGCTTGTGAATTGCAAACAATTTCGTTGTTTACGCCGCCATTGACTTGGAATTAATCAAGAGGAAATTTTAGGCGCTTGTTAAAATTGTTAATTTTGTGTGTATGATTTCTTAATATTGTTCATCAACAGTTCATGATAGATTTTTGATGACTTATTCATGTTTAAGATAGTTCTCAAACTTTTCTCTAACGTTCTTCCTAAGGTTCTGGACAGATTGATTAGGACGATTTGAGATGCTCTTGTCCTTTTGAATTTTTCCACTGTATCAGCTGCTTGACCATGTTTACTAAGGTACCTTTTGACCAGAGCCCAAAATCGGTCGATTGGACGAGTTTCAGGGCAATTTGGGTGATGCATGTGCTTAGGTACAATTAACACGTTTTCCGATTTGTACCAGTTCATGGGCAACTATGCGTTTGGACGCGAAGCATGGGCTTCAATATTACAGGATTGACAAATCAGCAGCAAGAGGTGTTTTTTCAAGCATTGATTGAAGAAAATATCTGTCTTAATTGCCGCATTTACGGCATTGTAAATTTACCGTACGCGCAAATCGCCTGCCAGACCATCGCCTTTTTGCCAAATTTGTCAGTAAAAATTGAGGTTTCCGCTTTGGCAACATTTTCATCTTCACGAATCGTGTAATATTGTGATCCCGGAAATGCTTGATAGTCCAACTTCGAATACGGTTCGCCATTAATTATGATGCAGTTCTTATTCTTGGCGAAAACTGTGCCATATTTTGTTTTCCAATTTGGGATTCGACGCTCCTTTTTATCATCCACTTCGTGGTCCGCAAGGGAATACTTCTACTCGAACTTGAGTACACAATGAGATGGAGCTGACAGACTACACGAACAAAAATGTAGGTTAAAATGGCAGTGTTAGAAAAGTGTGCCGTTATTATGCGGGACAGTCTATATACCGTATTTATATCAACGTGTTTCTTACAAAAACTTGTGCAGATATAGTGCTGAATGAGTAATTTTCTCGCTGAAGATGTTATTTTTTCTCCTATTAGCTAGTATTTATATGTGTCCATGTTTGTATGAATTTAGAATGCTGACGTTAAGTCCAATTGATTTAGTAATCAATACATAATCCAAATGGGAGGGAGCTCATATGGCATAAGGTCGTTTAACATAAGGTCGTTTGGCATAAAGTCGTTTAGCATAAAGTCATTTGGTATAAAATAACTTGAGATACGTGGTAATTTGGCATAATGTCATTGTAAAGTACCTATCATTGGAATAGGTTTTTATCCATTGTACTATTCCCTTCTTTTTAAATGAGCTGTTCTTCAAAATATGGCATTTATACACTGAGAAAAAAGATTGGTAAACGCAAACATATTCTAGTTTTGTTAGATCGGAATATCTCGTTTAATTGGGCACAAACATCATACTAGTTATTTGAAACAAATAAACGAAAACGTTTGATACACCAGACATTTCCATTTAAAATCATCTGCAATTCTTCCGTAATTTCATTTATTTCAATAAAATGCTAACAAACATAAGAAAAGTGCACTTCAACATTTATATACTTCTTTCAGTCTATGAGAAATCTACAATTGTTAATGCGAGCCTTTCTACTGTTTTCATTTATTGTAAGTTAAATATTAAATGGAAGCCGGAAAATGAAATAAAAAAATAGGTTGTTTTAAACTAAATTTTTAGTTATTTTTGCTCCAAACAAAACATCAGTTTAACTTAACCCCTGCTTTGGTTGAATCAATCTAAAGTTCTAATTTGTTTCCCTGAGTCAACGTAATCTGTGTTTTAATAATAATTAATCCCTTTAGGAATAAGGAATTTTTAAAACAACTAGTTTTTTAGTTTGGATGTCAACAAACAAGATTGTTGTTTCAAACGAGACTGTTTTTTCTCCGTGTAGGTTTCAGGGTTGAAATTGAAATTTGGAAATCAAATGTTTTCTTTTCTGATGTTGAACCGTGGATTTTTGGATTGACTAAAAGTATGTATTGCTTAATTATATTTGGCATAATTCGTTCGAACCGACTGAAACGTAATTGTCACAAATATGCCAATATGGGAAGTATTTTGAAATTGTTTTACAATCAATGATATAATTATTATACTAAAATTTTTTTATCAAAATTTTTAATTCATTAGCATTAGCATTAGCATTAGCATTGACGTTTGCACACCTCGTGGATGGAGCTACGATGAGGAATAATTCGTTGGAGACATTGAATGCCACCATGAAACGAAAACCAGTTTTTGATACGTTTCTTTACGCAATAATCTCCACGAAGACACTCCTCAATCGCTCACCTGGCCACGTCCATGCAACCGTTAGAAATAGGGAGGATTTGGTATCTACCTTAAGAAGACACGGGGAACCCACGTAGCCTTCAGTAGATATCAAAGGAAAAAGAAAATAAATAGTCGGAGAGAATAGTTGAACAGAATGCCCTGTTTGGTGTACAGAACAATAATGTATTAAAAAATGGTCGTTGGGAGCATCTAGTCTAAGAAGGTTAAGTGATGCTCCATTTCTCTTCAGACGGTTGGGACTTTAGCATTACCTATAGTCCTAGCTCCCTGTGGCTTATGGTTATAGCGTCAATACTCGCTCTCTGGAAAAAGAAGAATGTCTAAAAATATAAGAACGGTTACTGAAAAAGAACTTGTCAGATTTTTAAATTGCTACACTCACTCACACATACACGCATATATACACTTATTAATAGTTTGCAAGTAGCTTCAATTGTTTGTAACCGTTTAGACATAATGAGTAAACATAGAACGAGCTTACCAAGTCAGTAGTCAGTTCAATACCGTTTTGATTCGCAGTCCCAATCTTAGATGGTCTGTAAGACCAACGTCAAATCCGCATCTTCGTGCTGGACTGTTTCAAGAAAAATGTACCATCAATATCTAGCTGTTGGCTAACTTCACAAACAATTTCTTTATGAAATAAAAGGGAATCAAAGACAAATGGACACACAAAAAAACACCAAGTAAGGCTCAAATCATCTATGAAGCAAAATCAACAAAACAACACCATCAAATACAATGGTACTGTGAGCAACAACAAAGATTAAACTGCAAAACCAGATACCAGCCAAATGGCACGCAGCGCGGCATAAATCAGATCAGCTCAGACATCTGCAAACCGGAAATTAATAACACACTCATCAACAAGTGCAAAAGCCTACCATAGATTTCGTTCCTGTATTGAAAGCACTGGACACTTCCAAATCACAAGAGAAGAAGAAAGAATCAAAATAAAAATAGTACTCACAAGACACAACGACTAAAAGTAAATACCACCTACCACGCAAAAATCCCAAAACCCTTCCCAATTTAATACACAAATCACGAAAACACAATTAAGGACAAAAATTGTAATAATGATGATGAAGATCAATGGTAATGGTAATGAACAAACAATGTGAAACAAGAAAATATATACAGTAAAGGGATATTACAATATAAACTGAAAATTACTTGACTGCCGACCGCTGTCCTGCTGCAACCGCAGACAATCCCTCGCATCCACCAAGAACCAGAAAACCCAGACAATATATGACAGCCTTGAGAAAAAAAAAATCAAATCCTAAACCATTCTACAATATCTGATGGCCCGGGAGACCCGAAACACATCATGCAATAGACACGAACTAGGAACCCAATGTGAAATATAAAATTCTCAGTGTGACACAGTCCAGATACACGATCCTTTGCAGCAGGTGGAAAACCACCTGATGTGAAACTCCACAATAGAACCGACTCTCAGCTTCGGGTCTTGACGAAGAATCCCCACTGAGCCCTCGTGGCACGACAAGGCTGCCAGTTCAGTGCAAGGGTCTAACCAGAGGAACTGCGCTCTGTAGAGTTACTAAAAACACTGAAAAGGGACAACCAAAATCGCGAGGCGAAACAAACAGAAAGGACGAAAAACAGAAAATACTACACGGCGTGCCGCTTCACATTAAAAAGCGTTTTGAGACTGTACGAGGGCTAGAATTGTTCGATTTTGAAAAACATAATAGGTACTTAGCTGAATTCACAAGATATCCATTGGCATTGATGCCACGAGGAAGTCGCCGGCACCGCCGCACTAGGCAATTTTGCTCTGTCTTTCTCTTCCCGTCTTCCGGCTTTTGCATACACTTCTTTTCGTTTGAGGCAGCCATCATTGTCCAGAGAGACTACTGCTCGCAACCGGCACATTTTTCATACTCCATGGTCACTTGATAACGGCATCTATCCGGTACCTAATCGGTTCACCAGCGGTTCTTCGACTGATAAGCACGTTTTGGCCCTCGGTGGGACGGATTTAACGCGAAACCTGGACACCTCCTCTAGAACCGCGCAAAACCGAACTTTTCCCAACCACGCGAATTTGTTTTTCATTCTTTTCAAGAACCCACTGGTCCTAACGCGAATAACCAACGCACAACAGGAGGCATTCCTCTCAAGGTAAACCTTGAAATTTCAAAAGTTTTGAAAATTGAAGGGAATGAAGAAAAAATCTGACACCGAAAATTGAACACGTCCGCTCTCGCCCAAAGCTTACTTCGATTCCTTTTTTTTTTATCAAAATTTTTAATTCATGTGCCAAAACCATAATGCCTAACGAAATTGGTTGATTGCTTAGAAATTGCTCTAGTTTTATAAAATTTATGCCAAACTTTTATATACTGGTCAACTGTTTCAGATGAAATGTTAATTAATGGATTTTCAATTCAAATAATATATCTCAAATTGTTCAGTTCCAATGCCAAAAGACCTTTATACCAATTGAATTTTGAATGTCTAAATCATGCCCAATAATAATTATGTCCACTGAACCTGAAGCTGCTTTCAATTTCCGGTATTTATGCCAAATGACCGAAATATCTTCAATTTTTTATTTGTTTGATGCCAAATGGACATTATGTCAAACGGCTTTTATGCCAAATGACCATTGATTATCCAACATCTTCTGCCAAATGACCATTGATCATCCAACATCTTTTGCCAAACGACCTTATGCCAAACGACTTAATGACATAAGGGGTAGCCCCTTCCAAATGATTCCAAATTTACATCGTAGAACTCAGAGTTTTTACTGAAGCTACAGCTAGTGCAAACTCGGATGACCCGTCAGTAAAATGATGGGTATTGGTTCTACAGTAGTATTGTTCAATACTCGATCAGTAGATTGGCACCCTTATTCTATGCAGAATTTACAAAAACTCAAGTGTGTCTAAAATCGCCCTGTGTTCGGTCATCCGAACAGTGCACACGTCAGTTCTGGAGCAGCAACTTAAAAAAGGTCTAAGAGCAAAACATAAACAGTTTCCCCCTTACTACGAACAGAATATTTATTATTTTTCTTGACTATGGATCGGAAGGTTGGAAGCGGAATAAATAGAAAACTATGCTTCCGCCAAATGGACGAAAAAGTTGTAGGCATTATTGAGAATCTCAATTTGAGATAAATCCCAATCTTTGTGCGAAATGTAACTCGCATAGTTGAAAAATCAAAATTCTATCAAAACATCTCTAAGTAAAGCAGAGACATGGAATGAAGGCGAAAAGGTGCCCAACCATGATGACAAGCAAAATTTCACTGCAAAAAGCCTTGCTTTACAACACGATTTTAAATACACTTAACTAATCATGTTTTGTTGTTGTTGTTCTAATCAATTATAATGTTTGAAGTTGGAAATATCGTTCTTATCAACATGCAACCCTAGGAGCAAACAGAAAACTCTAGTAGAACCAAAGATATAAAGAGAAAGTATTGATAGGTCCTATAGCTTTGGCAGGATATGAATTTGAATAGAAGTAGTTTGAAATTGAGCGTGAAGCAAACGCACACTTTTTTGCCACACATCCCCATTCGGGGTAGGTTAAGGCAGAAACGGATCCGCCACCAAATTTGTTTTGTTCTGATCCGGCCTCTTGTCACTATGTACATCCATCCTGGAATGGTATTAGGTACAAGAGGACTAATACGTGCCAAAAATAGTCAATCCGCCTAACTGTCCAGAATTTCACTGGATAGAAAAAGACTGGGCCCCAGAAAAGATGCAGAGCCACCACCACTTGCGTATCTGAGGATACCGTTTTCACTCAATAAAACTGAAATAAGATAAAACGATTTTGTTGAATTATGCCTAGATTTTTGTGTTGACAAGATCTTACTGTCCGAAATTTAACGTGGACAGGCTTTATGTTCATAAATTTACCCCAACTCGCTGTGAATGCCAACGTCGTTTACGCGTGAGCCATTCGTCATCGCAACGTTTATTGGTTGCTGCGCAGCGTAGTGTTTTTGAAGTGATTTGTGCTTCAAGGCCACAATCTGATCATGGTTCTTCTTCCATGCTTCCTGTAGTTTGGGGCACACTGGTTTTTGCGATACAGATTTTTCCGCTTGTATTTCTTCTTCCGGGCTTTTTTATGTATTGCTTTCATTAGCTTTCACTCCTCGAAGAATCGCAATAGCATAAATTTCACAAATCATTCACTAAATATGGAATGTCACAAACGTGAACGAACTGCTCAGGGCCTTTATTAGCTATACTAATGTAAACATGGAATATGGTATTCGTATTTGCTATTACATTGTTGGCTAGTTGGTATTAAATCAAAAATGAAATTCTTCCTCAACCCATCTTCAAATGACCTTCGCGGTTTGTTTCTAGAAACGTGATTGTTTCTCGCCAGCCTCCTGTTATCCTCACTTCTTTCCTTTTCTTTGGTAGCCATCAATAGACGTAAGCAAAAAGTGTTTACCAAACTGCGAAACGCTGACGACAAAGAAGTAAATGATGAGAGCTAATTTTAAATCGCTACAGTTTTGTCACTTGTTTTATTTTTTTTTTCTGGTATGATTGTGTATCTGATGTGTGACGAACTAAAGCTGTAACCACCATTCATATTATAACAATTATTTTTTATTTCAGCGTGGAATATGGCGGTTGCACCAAACCCCTACGACGTGCCGGGTTCACCTGACAGTATGAGTTAGTAGCATACTAAATTTCAACAAAATTCACCTATATTCATCATCTTCTATCATTTCCAGGTTCCAACACCTCCCTCTCTTCATCCTGCAGTACCAGCTCGGTATCGTCGAATGGCTCCAACAGCAGTACTACCACCCTCTACTATAACGACCCGCCCAGTCCGGTGCTGGTCGACTTCAAACCGTTCGATCTGGAGTCCTGGTGGGGGAGGAGAATATTCAACAATATTACCAAAAACCTGTGAAAGTCTGAGTCGATAAGTAGGAAGAAGACAACACAACAAATCACATAAAACCCACAGTTTTACACAACAACAAAACTATACTTAAACTATCGCGAAACTAATCAACTATAGGCAAACATTACAAAAAAAAATCTGTGAAAACAAAATATTCGAAAATAATTAGTACCTTCGGACAGCTGGAGTAGAGATCCTTAAGCACATCAGATAACGAAAATCAAATGGTGCAAATTATCAGTTCGGAGTCAGTATGCTAGCAGCACATAGGAAGTGAGAAGAAGCGAATGAGAGAACAGAAGCCTAAGCGATAACACAGAATAGAGACAAACAAGACAGGAAGAGAAGGGGCGACTAGCGCGTGAATGTGTTTCTGTGATTAGCTTTAGCGAGCATTTAGGAATGTTATAAGGATTGGATGCGAATCTTGGTTGGTTGGTCGGTTGCCTGGAAAAGATACTGCTGGATTAGTTTCCTTTAATTTTTATTATTTTTGCAAGCCATCAAAAAAAAAAAAAATGTTCCTAAGTTTTCTTGCCAAAAGTGAAATTTTCTAGTGCACGGTAGCTTAAATCCGCATGATAGGTTATTTGGATTCCGGCCTAGATGTTCACGAGTAGTTTGTATAGTATTTTAAATTAGTAAGCTAGGAAATATCAGTTCACAGCTGATGGTAATTTGTTCTCCTAAAGATAGATCAGATGTTTCTCATTTTGGTTAGGGGAATGAGCAAGTCTAACCGTGGACTGTGAAGAAGTTTGTCTTATGCAGAACAGAAAAGCTTTGAAGGCGATTGCAGGGCGTGCTAATTGATACAGGAAACACTTGGAAAGGTTATGATCATGTGCTGAACTTGTAGGATGCTTGGAAACGATTGCAGCTGTTTGCGTAAAGTGATTATACTGACATAGTTTTAGCTGTTAGATATGTTACGGAACTGAAATAAGAAATTGAGATAAAGAAAAAAAAATCTAGTAAACAAGTTTGATATAAAACAATGTCAACAACTGCGATCTTCATTGAGTTGGTGGAAAGAAATGCACTTCTTAAGTATTGCGGTATTGCGGTATCCAGATCACACGAGGTCTACCCTAAGTCTGATCTTTTTTTAAATTCTTATTCTCCTACTTCTCCTACTTCACATACATAAAAACATATCTGATTTAGAGGATAATCATGTGTTATAGATTTCCCATCGATGATTTACCTGTAATTATTATCCTCAAACACCTTTACGGAATTTGAAGATAATAGGGGAAGGTCTCCTCAGAATTATGATATTTATAACTAAATCATATCGTATTTTTTAGAATAAAATATGGGAATGAATTGCTGGCCTATTAATCTTATTCTAGACCTCGATATTAATCGTGGCAGTTCTCAGAAGCATATGTCTTTTGACAAAAATCTATATTCGGCAATACAAGATCCATAATATTGCTGAATATATGACTGTATTTGATATGGTCTATTCATCCGTTCATCAAATTTTTTGTTATGACCATGTTGCATAGATCAAGAGGTATGCTGCAGTTAGAATATTTCATGTTTGTTGAAGATTGTAATCATGTGTTTTCCATGTTTGTATTATCTCAGAGTACAATATTGACATACATGTAGAAATTTGCTACTGCGCTCTATTTCCTACTTTATGTTTATGACATGTTATCATCACTCAATCTGATCATAGTCTAGATAAGTTTAGTAAAGCACCATGCTGGACCATTGAATCAAACGATGAAACATTTCCAACGGACGGAACCGTCTAAGTGGACTCGTACACAATATATGCTTTAGCTATCGTCCGCTAGGGGAAGCCTATGTTTATCACGGCCGTTGAATCCAAGTCAGTTTCGAGCTGCGTTTACACAAATTTGAAATGATTCACGTTGACGACTACTGGCAAAATTGATAATGAACTTTTCCTAAATATCCACTCAAGAACCTTCAAAATATGAACATAGTGTTTTTTTAATAATCATTTATTTGTACAGGCTCAATCGAATTAACTTTACAGAGCCAAATTTTCATACTTTTATACATCATTTAATTTAAAACTAAAGTTAGGAGGGAAGAGCTGATATGAACATAGTTAGCTGTATTTCATATTATTTATGGCATGTGTAAAATAGCTTAAAATTGTTCATTATATGAGAACCTTCGTATATGGCAATCGAGTTTGGGGTTGAATTAACAGGCGATATTGTAGATTGCATCTGGACAACAATCTGCAGACATGTGTAGCTGTTATTATCATTTTACATTATAATATCCCTTGACTTTATTGTATATACTATTCTGTATTCTATATTTCATTATTACCATTGCCATTTTTATCATTACTCGGATTTCTATGATTTACTTTAACATTATTTCAATATTTTTACCTCAGAGCGTATGGTGTCAACGCATCCGTCCTCCCGTATAGATTCACAAAATGCGTTGTGGTTCAAATATATTCATTTGAATCCAACTCATTTTACAAAATCATCTTTTTCGGTAAATGTAACGCAGTAGGACTGGCCGCATTGACGCATACATAACGGCTTTGATATTTTACAAGCCTCAATATTGAAAAAAATAATTGGGCGTCTTCTAACCGAATTATTTCCAGGATACTTTCTCGTAATGATTACGTTTGCTAAAGATTAGATTAGATAAGACTAGATTAGAATTAACCAACGATATTGTAGCGCATCGGGTCTAGATGGCATGATATTCAACAGGATTATTCTGCGTGGTTTGTAGGGTGATCAGAGCCGTATCGTGGCATATTCGCGCTCTTGACGAAGATCTGGTTTGGTGCTCCTTGTAGGGAGGAACACACATGTTTTCACATACTTTAGTGATCGTCAGTCGGTGCGAATCAAAACAAACCCAAAAAAGGAGAGAGTTCCTCTCCCATGTGCGCATCAGTAAACAGAGTGCACACAATAGATCGCTAGAATAACTATACAAGCCACAGTGGTACATGAGCGTCTTCCAACCGGACATTTTTTGCCTGTTGAAGTGGCGGACTTAGTCCGTGCTTCAACCTACCCCGCAGTGGGATGTTAGGCAAAAAATGTCGTTGGTTCGAGTACCACTGTACACATGCCCTTTTCGCTCAATTTTCCTAAAACATCTGCTATGTTTCCAAGCCTGCCGCACACTAGCGGAACTATCAAAACTTTCTCTTCATATCTTTCAATTCTAGCCAAAAACATTGTTGTTCACTCTTGGTGCCTCATGGTGATGAGCGAACATCTCCTTCTACAACACATGTTTTGCCAAGTTGAAAATCCTGCATCTCTAAACTTGCTCAAACTTCTGCTGAGCCTGGCAACCAGGTAAAGTAAATTGGTAAGGTTGTTAGTATCTTACTTCTGTAAGCTTAACTGTCAAAAGTGTTCCTCAGTGTGCCACACATGTGGTATGGATTGGAAATCGAAGTGCCGCACTTAAACATATTCGTCTAGAGCAGGGATAAGGTGCGACTCAAATCTCTTTGAGTGCAGCACGCGCTGCTACGAGACAACACATTAAATTTCAAAAATACGTGAAAGTGCAGTCTGTACTCCCGTACACCCTTGTTTTGCCGTGCGCTCAAAGCCGCACATCTTATTTTGAGAAGTGCATGTGCGGCTATCTGTCTCCCGAACTGCTACAAAATCTCTCGCACGTTCGTTTTGTGCGCTCTTCTTAAACAGGAGACGCACACTTAAAATTGGGTGAAGCACTTGCCTATTTTGTACTACTCTGTGTTTTTCCTGGTCAAGTGTGTAAATCCGCGTGGCTGACACACTGTTAGATGCGACTTACCCTTGGTTTTATCTCAAATTGTGGCGCTCTTGTTTTTCAGGATTCTTTTAAAACTTATCTCTAACAATAATTTGAAAACAGTGCAATGTATGATTTGAATTGAAATGTATTCACCTTCATCAAAACAATTTTTTTTTCGCGTTTTAATAATCGCAAACTCCATGGTGATTGCATATAAATCAATTCAAGGCAAGACTGGTAAGCCGGTCTTGTCTAATAACACAAGTCCATAAGATTGGTGTAGCTTCTTTCACAGGACGCTACAGTAACGGGTATGGTCAAACAAGACTTGTAGAGAAAATCGCTGAACACACGTTAGTAGGTCGTAGGGAGTTGCTTCATCGACGACATTTAGAATTTGCGGAATCGTTTTAGAATTAGCGACGTCATTTATGATTTGCGGAATTAGTTTTCGTTTCTAAACGGAAGCAACCTGAACTCAATGGACTGGAATGAAATGAAGAAATATGCCAGGGATTTTTTTGTTAATGTTCTGAAGTTGTCTTAGTTGGAAGTGTTCAATTCCAACACAGACATCTTCAGAATATAAAAAAATCCGTGGCGTATTTCTTCATTTCCTTCAGTCCATGATTCAGGTTGCTTCCGTTTAAAAACGAAAACTCCATAGTGAGAGTGTATCGAATATAAGCTCTCCACATACATTTCCGTTGTACGCATGTATTTGTGATGGTTTTTTATGCTCTGAACACTGCATGCTGTGCGTTTGACAGTCAGCTTTCTTTTATTTACTTGTTTGTGCGGTTCAAATTCTGCGTTTTCAAAATGTCGTGTATTGAAAGGAAGTGAAAATTAAGGTTCTGGACACATGGCTAAGTGAGAAGGGTATTACTATGCGAAAATTGGCGAAGCGGTTTGGAATTCAGTGTTAAAACCATCATATTTGGGGAACACTATTCTTTGGATGAGCTACCAGGAAGAGGCAGAAAACCGGTTCTTCCAGCTCGAAACTGGAGCAGAAAGTGGTATCTCTAATCATGAAGAACAAATCAATGTCAATACGTGATTTGGCCAAAAAGCAGGAACGATTGTCGGAATGATCCAGCGTATCTAGAGGCGAAACCACCTGAAGACCTACAAGAAGCAGAAAATCTCGAAACAAAGTGCAGAACAGAGAGCGAGTACAACAA